>JACXGI010000942.1:43525-67065 GCA_016801175.1 Esox masquinongy
GTCTTCATTGCCGGCTGCCCTAAACGGCAACCAGCGACACCCCTCGTTAAGGCGGGTGCAGTAGCAGAGCCCCTGCTAGGACGGCCTTGTCTCACACAGCTCCCCGTTATCCAATCACACTCCCGGGTCTGAGCTTTAATAGTCCTCAGAGTCCCAGACAGCCGCTTGATTGGCCCCAGGGGCAGACCGTTAGTCCCCACCCCTCAGAGATGACTAGAGGGCTGCAGCTGTGAGGGTAGCAGCAACTCCATTACAATAGCATTAAGTGGGCCAATATTACCTCCCAAACAATATGCATTAAAATGTGGATAACTTCAGGAGTAACGCATTTTAGTACAGCCAGCCTAATGAAGAGATCGAAATATTGATCATGTTTCCTAAATCATGTTCTACAGGTAGGCCTTATTTAACGCAAACAAGGGCAGATCTATTTTTCACTAAAATGGTCCCAGTTAGAAAATCCCTGGATTATAGGTTGCCCCCACAAGTTAGTAATCTATCAATTCCTAAAAACAAAATGTTTTAGAAAGGCAATAAAAAGCTGTTTTTGTATCGATGTTCATTTATTGGACCATAAAATTATGATATGCAAGTCCCTGTGGATATCAAAGTATCATGACAGCTTAGACAATAAAACGAACTACCAATATAAACAAGCAAAACAACATAACACTATGCCTGCAAAAACTGTGATTTTCTATAGTCACGAGAGCAGAGGAGGAAGACAAAATGGAATTTTAGCAGAACTCTGTGGGTTCCATAAATGCCCTAGGTGAACATCTACAAAAGAGTTCCACTTAAGAAAACAGACAACGATCTAGTCCCACGTTTAAAACAGCTGCTTTGGTTCTCTCGACCAGCCAAGTAATGGGATCAGTTTTTTTTTTGCCTGGCTCTGCCAATCCTGTGTGCCGAGGGGTTGGTCCTTTTACCGCCGGATCCCATACTGGGTGGCCTGCCTAACTGCCGGGTCGGCCCCATGGGCTTGGGGGCGTGCGACCGTCGGTGCTGCCGCAGACCTTGTTTTCGGACAAAGGTCTTCCCGCACTCATCGCACTGGTATGGTCTCTCTCCTGTGTGTGTTCTGAGGTGGACCTTGAGGTCATATTCCCGGGGGTAGGTCTTGCCACACTCGGGGCAGAGGAGGTGTTTGTCCCCATGGAGAGATATAGGGGGTTTCTGTGTGGCCTGGGGGTTCTGGGTTTCATCCGTCTGTGACGCCGGGAGATCGTGGGCTTCCTCCTCACCATGTTGATCCAGGCATTGCGGTGGCCTGCCAGCTTTACGCCTGTTGTCCAGAAGTTGGTCAGCAGCAGTGGAAGGAGAGAGCGTTGCTTCCATGTCTGCCAGCAAGCTAGGATCCCCTCCTGGATGACAAGACACATAGACAGACACACAAAACAAAATGTGGTGTTAATGGTGGTGACTTTATTCATTTTTGATCATGACATATAAATGTTAAAGGAGAACAGTCACCTGTGTGCACTTTAAAATGCGTTTTGAGATTTCCTTTCTGGTTGAACCTCATCCCACACACAGAGCACTGGTAAGGCCTCTCTCCTGTGTGGGTTCTCAAGTGTCTCTCCAGTTTGTTAGCTTGAGTGAAATCCTTCCCACAGTCTGGGCACTTGTGAAATGGTTTCGCTCTGCGCTTCTGCTCCCCCCTAGTACAGTATAATCGCTCGTGGGTCATTAGGAGTCCTTTACTGGTGAAGCCCTTCCCACACTCAGAGCACAGGTAAGGCTTTTCTCCTGTGTGTGTCCTCTCATGGATCTTGAACGTATACTTATTACAGGAGATTCGTCCGCACACAGAGCACAGGGGCTTCTCAGCGTGTGTGCGCACATGGGCTTTCCAAGGCAGTTTCTCATAGTAGCCTTTTCCGCAGAATTTGCAGGTGTAAGGTATCTTTCCTGAATGCGATCGCTGGTGTTCTTTCAGTGATTCTTTGCGGAACCTCTTGCCACACACACAGCAGGTATACGGCTTGGTTCCAGTGTCTGTCTTCAAGTGGACCTGAAGAACACACTTTGAGGAGAATTCTTGTCCACAGCAGCAAGTGATCTCAGTCGGTTCCGTTTTATGTTTAGAATTTACATTTTGGTGGTATCTTAAGCTATCCAGATGAGCGAAGCCCTTACCACACTCAGTGCAGAGGTAAGGCTTCTCTCCTGTGTGGGTCCTCATGTGTTTTTTCAGTGCTGATATTGACTGCCAATGTCTCCCACACTCTGGGCAGGAGTGGGTCTTCCTTACTCCCCGTTTTCTCTCTTGTTGCCGTAGTTGCCCTGTAGGACTCTGTCCTTTGGTATCAGAGTGATGGCTCCTCTTCTTCCCCTCACCTGTATGAGAGTGTGCCTGGTGTCTTCTCAGTGTGTATGTAGAAACAAATTTCTTTCCACACTCCAGGCAGCTGTGAGTCTTCTCTGGTTTGCGTTTAACCTTTTTTTTTTCAGATTCAGAATGTCCCAGATCTTCTGATTCCGAATGTTTAGTACGATCTGCAAAAGAGGAATGTCCCAGATCTTCTGATTCTGAATGTTTAGTACGATCTGCAAAAGAGGAATGTTCGTTTTCCTTTGATGTAGAAGGACTACACTTTGGCGGCTGGTTGGGACTCCCTACTGTGGGACAGAGAGGAAGAGTGAGAAGAGTGTCGTCAGATGAGTCTGATAGAACACATAGTTGTTCTTCTTGTCTTGTCCCAGAACCCTACACAGGATTTCCTTCAACCAGCACTAAAACACCTGGACAAACTAACGTGATCCCTTACCTGTAACATAACAATCCCAATCCTCTTCCTCCTCCTTGACGACAACCACTATCTGTAGGCTACCTAGTTTCGAGCTCGGGTCACCGTGGTTACTGTCCTCCCGGCCATCATGGTTACCGCCAGCACACGGGGACAGTGTGGGTCGGGGTTCGGTGGAGAAGGATGGGGAAGGGTCTTTAGACTCCTACATTGTAAAACAGTGCGGTTTCAACAAGCTTACCTAGCTACATTACTGAAGGCAGACTAGCAATACGACACTGTCTTAAACGCCACGGCAACATTCGCCAAGGCAACAGCTTCCCTTAAGGCCTGGTGACTGTGGTGTTCTGTTGGTGGAGCATTTGGACCTACTATGTTGGGTTGTAAAATGAAATTACAAGTGTAAATGTGAGTGGCTTTTGATTACATGGGTCACAAATCAGCACGTCACAGTACACAATTTCGGGAAACCTATTTGGCTCGACAGTGGCACGTGACCTCCAAACATCTTAAACTGCCTTTTGGAAACTCCATTTTACCTATAAGTTTGTGAAAAAATATTTGGGAAAAAAGGCTGTATGCAAACGGGTGGGAGATTGGTGTCCCTACCTAATGGGGTTCTATTAAATAACATTTGGTTAGCTGCTATGACTATTTAAATTTGTAATTCATGATGGGAATAGAGTTATGGTCGATGAACACAATAGGGAAATGATGAAAAATATATAATCATAATACATTACTTCAGCATCAATGTATCAATAGTGCTTTTTGTCCTCTATAGCTTATGACAAATACTTTCATTACAACTAGAACGGCACGCAGATGGCTGCCTCCGTTAGTTGGTGTGCAAGTTTCTGTCATTTTGTGTGTTAAATCAGTGTTCTGCAACAATTCTCTGATTGTTTTCTCAAGAGAAGCCCTCATGAACATCGGGGAAACAACTCCTGTGGATTTATTCACTGATTTTCTCATAACATCTGTTGAATTACTGGACATTCTAGTCAAAGCTACATCTGCTTAGACAGAATCTGGCACCTTACATATACTTTGTATTTTTTGGAATTTATTAATGCACAGTCTACTATTTGTATGCTCAGTCCACTGTTCTTACTTGTTTTTTCTCCACTTACACATTTTGTATTAATTGTTGCACCAACAGCCAGAACAAATTCCTTGTTTGTTGTGAAACTTACTTGGCAATGAACCCCTTTCTGATTCAGATAAATACATGTTCTATTTAAAGTGCTTGGATATAGAAACATATTGACCATATAATCCTAAAGTGTCTTATTGCTATTTTAAAGTGGTTGCAAACATGATTAAAACCAAAACACTTCTGGCACGATTATCCTTCCAATTAATGCAAAAATAAATAAATACTTAATGTAGTATTAAAGTTTCAATCTGGTTTCATTAATTGCATTAAGCAAGTTTACACACTGATGCAGTTAGCATTTGACGATACTGTATTACTACTGTACAAAACCCTAGACACGTCCAATGACAACTTGAAATGCATCTTGTCTACCAACGACCAGACAGCTTGCTGAGCAGTAGTAGTATGTTAGGAACACGATACCAGACGTTCTTCTTACTGTACCTCGTCCATTGGGAATCAAATCAATTCCCTCCCCTCGTTAGCCGACACGCTAGGTTAGCCAACAATAAATGGCAACGTTGAGGCTCGTAACCACCCGTCTTGTCTCTTAAAATATCAACGGCAATCAAAACCTTGTTGATTTCAATCAGTACCAGGACACTGAACTAGCTACGTGTTTTGTATTTTTTTACGAATAAATGATGAAAAAATAAACGGCTTCCTACTTCCGGCTTTAGGGTCTATTTGGAACTTAGCTGTCGGTTGTCCTCTGCGGTTAAATGTCGCCACCATGAGGGCTGAAGGATAAAAGCAACGGATTTACACTGACGGTTTACGCTGGGTTCACGTACGTCTTTTAATAAGGACTCCCTTTTGTCACCAGAACAACCCGAAGTTGTCGCAACAACTTGCCGGTCCTTAGATCCATGCTGACCCATCTTTGTGACACGGTGCGTTGTCATGCTGGAACTATCCATCCGTTTACGACACATTCTGTCGCGCACGTCTGCATGTCGCAGCAAAAATTAAGATTTGTATGACCAGGTGACTTTTTCCAAATCACGAATCGTTCCGTTTTGGTGATCGCCTGCGGATTGCGGCCTCAGCTTCCTGTTCCTAAACCGAAAGGAGCGGAACCCTGCGTGGTGGTCCGCTTCAAGGTTCGACGTGTTGTGCGTTGAGAAATGCCCTTCTGCACACGTCTGTTTTACAGATCGATTAACTGAGGCTGTTTTTGGCATTGCTGTCAACCTGAACCTTGCCATCCTCTGACCTCACAAAGCGGTTTTTTGCCCCCAGAACTGCCACTCAATGTGTTTTTTATGGCACCATTCTCTGTAAACTCCAATGTAAAATGTTAAGTCAGGAAAAGTTAAACCGTTTCCCCCCAATGTTCATTTATTGGACTGTGGCAGTGTATGACATGCAGGTCACTGTGAATTGAAGTATCATGACAGCCTCAGTAAAGTAAAACAAGATCTAAAATACGAGAAAGCACTAAAATGCAATCATTTTTTTGCTTATTAAAATGTGCACAGGACTACAACTATCTTACAAAGCACAGTGCTCTTCTGTACTGTTCAGAGATGAGAAAGCAACAACGTCCATGCGCAACACACAATATGCAGGCGCGCGCGCACACACACACACACACACACACACACACACACACACACACAGGCAGTAAAAAGAACAATCAGCTTTAGTTATCTTACATGTTGTGCATCCTAAATGGCACCAGTTATCTTCTTTACCGGGGAAGTTTGGTTAAGAACTCTGACGTTTAACCTGAATGTTAACAAGCATCACTTAAGGTATGGATTTCAAAACAAGGAAAGTATAGGATATATTTTTCTGTGAAAAAAAAGCTAGGGATTTTATGGAAGACAGACTGAAGACTTAAGCAACCACAGGTGCCATTTCACTATGTAATAAGCACAGGTGCTCTGAAAACCTGTGTAACAAATTTAAGCTGACAAACATGTTACTGCAAAACACAGAGCCAGATTCTAACATGAGGTGACTGGACCTTTAGAGATTGTACTGGAAAAAATGTATTTTCTTCAAAATGACCTAAATTGCAAACAAATCATTGGTTTTTCATACAAAACAAGAGACAACTGATTCTAGTTCATTAAAACAGATTAGTGCATCTCCCTCTCAGTCTACCTGCACCTGAGCCTCATTCTGGTTGGAATTGTGATTAGTGTTGACCTGTCTAAGACAGGGTGGGGGTCACTGCAGGAGCATGGCAGTTTCAACAGGGTGATCGTGCAACCAAAGCGCGCCTTTAACGAGTCAAACACTGCACCGATCATGTTTCTTAAGGAAAATCTCACATAAAATTTAGTTCATCTTGATGTTTTGAGGGAAAGGGGTGGCGGGGCATTTAAGTTTTTGTCTCATTTCATGTTCTTTCTGCATTTGTAAAGAAAAAATGCACATTGAATATTTCATTGTGTACATAAATTGTACATGGAAAAAAACATTTTTAAATGTCCTGTCATCTTAGCTTGTGTATTTAGAAGACTTGATACAAACTTTCCTGACATGGTGTCTCACAGGAAACAAACACCAGTGAATGCCACTTCGCATACCCTAAAAGAAATTCTAATTATTTTCATGATGGGCAACAGGAAAAACAAGTGGAATAGGCATGGTCAGTTATTCTTTAAAGAGTAATGGTGGAAGGCTCCAATTTGCAGTTCATATTCCGCTGTTCTATCACAGGCGCAAATTTGCCCGGGAAGGGAAAAACAGCAGTCCTTGTCTGCATCGTTGTTGCTGTAATATCCCAAATGCACGCGGCCGTTTCGCCGGGAAGCATTCCAGCTTTTCAAGAGTACATTCTTGCGCTACGGAATACGGAGTCACTTCAGATGCACAACACGCAATGCTACAGTACGTAAGGTAGCTATCAGGGCTCTGTCTGACACGGGCGACGGTTGGGGGACAAAGCGCCTGGTGCTTAGAGATGCCAGTACTGCCAGTGCTCGCGTTCCATGTCGGGCAGTGGCATGGGTCGCTCCACTCTGTGCAATGGCATGGGTCTCTCCACGGCGTGCACTGGCATGGGTCTCTCCATGTTGGGGTACGGAGCCGTGTTTCTGTCAACCCTGGAGTGCTGCTGCTTGGCTCTGCCAATCCTGTGTGCCGAGGGGTTGGTCCTTTTACCGCCGGATCCCATACTGGGTGGCCTGCCTAACTGCCGGGTCGGCCCCATGGGCTTGGGGGCGTGCGACCGTCGGTGCTGCCGCAGACCTTGTTTTCGGACAAAGGTCTTCCCGCACTCATCGCACTGGTATGGTCTCTCTCCTGTGTGTGTTCTGAGGTGGACCTTGAGGTCATATTCCCGGGGGTAGGTCTTGCCACACTCGGGGCAGAGGAGGTGTTTGTCCCCATGGAGAGATATAGGGTGTTTCTGTGTGGCCTGGGGGTTCTGGGTTTCGTCCGTCTGTGACGCCGGGAGATCGTGGGCTTCCTCCTCACCATGTTGATCCAGGCATCGCGGTGGCCTGCCGGCTTTACGTCTGTTGTCCAGAGGTCGGTCAGCAGTGTTGGAAGGAGAGAGAGTTGCTTCCATGTCTGCCAGCAAACTAGGATCCCCTCCTGAATTAGCGTGAGACAGAGACACAGAGAGACAGAATGCAACAATGGTTTTGTTAAAGTGTGTGACATGCGCCGTGCCTGAACTCAGGCTTGGCCACCACCACTTAGTTAAACTGTATGTTGTGTACCAACCGTCCTGCATACTATTCACATCATAACGATGAGTAAAAACGAAAGCAGCCGCCAACTAATATCACGCATCCTACGGATACTGATCATCTAATGCGCAACTTTCTTAAATTCCGCGCCATTTCTTAATTTCGGTAGAGTGTTCTCAGCTAGTTTTCAGCTGTTGTCCAACGTGCAAGTCTTGAAAGCCAGTTATTTGTGAATGTACAGTAAACTCTACAAGACTACAGCCAAATTGAGGACATTTTGGGACAACACTACATTTCTGTATTGAGCAGCGGCGCTGAAATAAAATGAGTAACATCTCAAATAAATAATGGTGAATCTGTTTTATTTTTTCTGCTTGTTAGTAAGCCGTTTACTGAAATGGGGGCTAGAACGAAGTGGCTTGAAAATACAACACTGGCAGCAGGAAACCAGACCATTGCTCCTGTGGGGTTTTTTTTTGTATAATACTTTGAAATATGATGCATTTGGGTCCGCAGTGCAGACGGATCCAAGCTGTTCCGTATACGGTTCAGTATGAATGTGTGCGCCATTACACCTCTGACATCCAGGAAATCAAATCAGACGAAATGTCCCGAATTTCACAATACAGGTTTATTCTATGGCATACCCTAATCATCTAGCAAAATGCAAGTAAGAGTTTTCAGACACAGCCATGATTGAGAATGTTCTAATAGTATTATAAATGACAACAGACTCATGGTCAATCGTGACGTATAAATGTTAAAAGGAGAACAGTCACCTGTGTGCACTTTAAAATGCGTTTTGAGATTTCCTTTTTGGTTGAACCTCATCCCACACACAGAGCACTGGTAAGGCCTCTCTCCTGTGTGGGTTCTCATGTGTCTCTCCAGTTTGTTAGCTTGAGTGAACTCCTTCCCACAGTCTGGGCACTTGTGAAATGGCTTCGCTCTGCGTCTCTCCTCTCCCTCTGAACAGTTGAATCGCTGGTGCGTTGTCAGGTGCGCTTTACTGATGAAGCCCTTCCCACACTCAGAACAGAGGTAAGGCTTCTCTCCTGTGTGTGTCCTCTGGTGGACCTTTAACGTAGTCTTATTAGAGCAGGTTCGTCCACACACGGAGCATGCAGGCTTCTCCTCGGTGTGTGTGCGCTCATGGGCTTTGAAAGCTGGCTTTTTGGAGTATCCCTTTCCGCAAAATTGACAGGAATAAGGCATTTCTCCTGTATGCGATCGCTGGTGTTCTTTCAGTGATTCTTTGCGGAACCTCTTGCCACACACACAGCAGGTATACGGCTTGGTTCCAGTGTCTGTTTTCAAGTGGACCTCAAGAACACACTTTGACGAGAATTCTTGTCCACAGCAGCAAGTGATCTTTTCAGCTGGGTCTTTTTTTTGGTGTATTCTCAAGCTACTTTGATAAGTGAAGCCTTTCCCACACTCGGAGCAGAGGTAAGGCTTCTCCCCGGTGTGGGTTCTCTTGTGAACTTTAAGTGCTGATAAGGATTGACAGTGTTTCCCACACTCTGGGCAGGAGTGGGTCTTCCTGACTCCCCATTTTCTCTTTTGTTGTCCCAGCTCTCCTGAAGCAGAACTCCGTCCCTTAGTTTCAGAGTGATGACTGCTCCCCTCTGTCTCCTCACCTGTGTGAGAGTTTTTCTGGTGTCTTTTTAGTGTGTATGAGGAGACAAACTTCTTTCCGCACTCCAGGCAGCTGTGAGTCTTCTCCGTTTTACGTTTCCTTCGTCGTCGTTCCGGTCCTTCCGATGTAGAATGTTCAGGATCTTCTGAATCAGAATGTTCCGGATCTCCAGATGAGGAATGTTCCGTTTCTTCCGATGTAGAAGGGCTATATTCGCTTGCGGATGGTTGGTTGGGACTGTCTCCTGTAAAACATAGGAGAGAGACAGACATACATTGTAGTCTGATGAGTCTAGCAGAACACAGTTGTTCTACTCCTCTTGTCCCAGAACCCTACACAGGCTTTCCTTCAACCAGCACTAAAACACCTGGACAAACTAACGTAATCCCTTACCTGTAACGTAACAATCCCAGTCCTCTTCCTCCTCCTTGACGACGACAACTTTTTGTAAAACTATCCTCAGGCTGCCTAGTTTCGACCTTGGCTCACCGAGGTTACTGTCAAGAGCTGGGGTCACTGTGGGTTGGTGCTCAGTGGAGCTGGCCTGGGATTGGCTGGATGGCTCTTCTGACTCCTATGATAGAACAAGGAGAGGGTGTGCCGGTTTTAAAAGAGTACCGATAAGTTATATAAAGTACCGGTCTTAAAGTATATTTAGTTTCTCAGGTTAGGAATCTAGTAGACTCGCGCTGCCAATATAATATAAATGAATTGTGATCTAAAAGGGTAAACTGATCGTAGATCAGTACTCTTCCGAATACAGGCTCAGGCGTAACCAGAAAGGCAAAAGTACTCTGAACGGTGTTTAAGGCGCCTAACCACATGGCGTTTAAGCAAACTGAAGTTTGAGCCTATGTTTGTTTGCGAATTGTGAAATCTCAGTGACTGAGATATAACACTCACGCTATCTCTCGGCTCTGTTCTGTCCGTCTGCGTAGCTGGGTCGGTCAACCGATCGGCATCCCCCTCGTTCTTGGTCCTGCTTGGCTCGGTGCTGTCTAATGGGTCCACTTGCGTTGACAGGCTGTTGCTAGCGTCTTCCTGTATGTTTGTTATGTCTTCTTTCAGTTGGAGTAACCAAGACATTCCCTGGTCCTGTAATTTCATTAGATCATCACTCTCGCAATATTCTTCGATTTTACGCCGCAATGAGCGATAATTACTTCCTTTAACTTCGGAGCCATCTTTGCCAGCTATTCCACACCGTTCACACAGGTGACGTAAATTGTCCTCGGTTAAATTCCACAAACTCTGTTCGATTTCATCCAACAATGTTTCCCTCTCCCCGCTCATATTGTCCTACTCGAGTGGCATTACCAAAATAAATTAAACAATGACTAGACAGCGAAAACCCGTTTGTTGGTAGATTATGATTATTTCATTTAAAGCATTTAGAAGTGAAGTAGCTAGCTGGCTAAATATTAAAAAAAAAATTATAGCTTCCCTTCTCCTTGTCAACTACTTCCTGTTTTATTCTTCCTCTTTTTCCTTATATTAACCCGACCAACCCGGACTAACCGCATTTTAACGGTTTGCCAACTAAAGTAAAATGCACATTACCGCCACCTACCGTACTGGAGTGTTAAAAATAACGACGTCAAAATTGACAATGTTTTGTTGAAAATAATGCAAAGCAGCTGGTTTTTGCAGTGTTGATTTATTCCATCAAATTCCTTGTGCAGAAGGTACATTTCATAGCCCCATGAGCTTCAGTAAAGTTACAGCAATGTACTATTTTGGATCAAATTGTAAAACATAAATATCTGCAATAGAGTACAGTAACTAATGGTATAATGAAACAGTATTATTTAACAACCAATGGCTTCATGCAGGTCCTTTTTAAGCAGAAAGGCTTGTGTTGTGGATGGCGTCATGGCCATCAGCTGTACGATTCTCCTGGTAACTAGGATTCTCCTCAGTCGGACCAGCGGTTGAGACTTTGTCCTAATGACACAATTAGAATGGGTTCAATAACACACAAGATAGTCACTGGCACACTAGGCATGTGGCACATTAGATGGTACACTTGATAGTACACTAGGTAGTACACTAGGTATGGGTTAAATAATACACTGCTATTTGAACACCCTTCAGGATAGTAGTTGTGTTGTCAAATAACACTGCCTCTTATTCAGTGAACTACTGAACAAGAAGCCAAGAAGGGCTCTGTTCTAAAGTAGTGTACTATATAGGGAATGGGACCCTGGTCTAAACTAGTGTACTATATAGGGAATAGGACCCTGGTCTAAAGTAGTGTACTATACAGGGAATGGGACCCTGGTCTAAAGTAGTGTACTATATAGGGAATGGGACCCTGGTCTAAATTAGTGTACTATATAGGGAATAGGACCCTGGTCTAAAGTAGTGTACTATATAGTGAATGGGACCCTGGTCTAAATTAGTGTACTATATAGGGAATAGGACCCTGGTCTAAAGTAGTGTACTATATAGTGAATGGGACCCTGGTCTAAAGTAGTGTACTATATAGGGAATGCGACCCTGGTCTAAAGTAGTATACTATATAGGGAATAGGACCCTGGTCTAAAGTAGTGTACTATATAGGGAATAGGACCCTGGTCTAAACTAGTGTACTATATAGGGAATAGGACCCTGGTCTAAACTACTGTACTATATAGGGAATGGGACCCTGGTCTAAAGTAGTGTATTATATAGGGAATACGGTGTCATTTGGCAACCTTTTCCAGCACATTGTCTCGTGTTTCCTTAAAATCATAATTGGTCTTTCACTTACTAAGTTCAACAGCTTCCCTGTCCTCTTATTGTACTGGAGATGGAATGACTCCGCTGACATCCTCATCCTCCTCTTCCTCTTTGACTGTCACCATAACAGTTTGACTCAACTCCTCCTCCACTTCTACAATTTTAATGTGCCCCCCCAGCTCCTGAAGGAAAGCCGCTCTTTGGTCAGAACTCAGAAACCGGGGTGTTGATTTGGGTTTGGGCTGGACCCCTGGAGCCTAGAATGGAATCAGCAAACAATAATGCAATAAAAGGTACTACCTGAAGCCCCGAAATAAGCATCATGTTTTCTATTCTGAAAATGTTCGTACTGCTGTCTCGAGTTCGACAGCCTTGTACTTTTTTAATTGTAACGTATAATAAATGTTCTTACAGTGTAGTTATTCTCCCACCTTAATGTGTGATGCTGTGGGTTCTCCAATGCCAGAAGATAGAACGGTTCCCTCCCCTGCAGGTCGGTAGCGGTTAGAAGACACATTAGTCCGCATGTAGGCCATTATTGTGTCAAATTAAACCGTGACCTCCACAGTCCTTGGTTGAAATACTATTTCAAATATCTCAATATTCAAGACATCAAAACAAGCATTTAGATAATTCTTATTTGAAAGAACAAGTATTGAATATATTATTTGGAAATCTCTGGAAAGTATTTTAAAAATTTTTTTTTTACAAATACTTCAAATAAATATTATATTGTTGGATATTTACATAATAAAATATTTACAAAAACCCAACAACAACTGATTAGATTTCTTAATTATTTGTTAATGTACATAGTATATATTTTTTTTAAAGAACATACAATTATGACTGTAAGAACTATTCCCTGAAGGAGGGAATGGACACCTACGAGGTATAAATCCCTGTCTTCACGCGAACACTCTACACCTCCAAGGCTTTTGAGGGGTCAGTCCTGTTGGAAGCCGGGCCTCCCCGGGAACCATTACAGCTTGGCCCTCATTCTTGAAAGTAGTCTAGCAAATAGGGAACGGGGTCACATTTGGGACTCGCAACCTCCCTCCACTTACTCAGATCAGAAGCCTGCCTCCACTTACTCAGATCAGAAGGATCCCAGCTGACATCTTCTCCATCTGAATTAATCAGACCCCCAACCTCCTCCTCTTCCTCTGTGTGACATAAGTCCCCGTCCATCTGAGCCCCCAGGTGTCTTCTCAGAGCTTTCTCTGTCGGGAGGTCCCGTCCACACACTGGGCAGCATTGAGACCCTAGAGACAAACGGCTTTTGTCAGAATAGCACTTCAGTGTTTTACTATGATCCCCATTAGCTATTCTACTCTTATATATAATAGACATTTTGTAGCAGTATAGGAAAACCTACACAGTAGGTTAGGACAATTAGGTTAAGGTTAGGAAAAGGGTTAGGGTTAGCTCAAACACTCCAAAATAATTTAGACATCATTTTGACATTAGGGGCACAACTGTTTATTTTAAACAATTATAAAAAATAAAACAAAGTCATTAATAATAATTTGTTCTCATTAAAAAGAAAAAAGAATACCAATGAATGGCCTGCTCCACCGGGAATTGTTTTTATGGTTTATTTAAATCACCACATTTGAAACTCACCTCCGGCCTGTTTCTGTCCGGCCCGGTTCTCTCCGGCGTGGGTCCGGAGGTGGTACTTCAAGGTGGCGGGCTGAGCAAACCTCCTCCTACACAGGGCGCAGGAGTATGGTTTTTCCCCCGTGTGAACCATCCGGTGCCGCTTCAGGACATCAGCCTGGCCAAACTGCCTCCCGCAGTCGGTGCAGGAGTATGGCTTCTCCCCTGTCAGACAGATGAGAGGGTGGGGTTAGAAAGATGGATAAAGACAGTTTGGTTAGATTTGACATAACGGTAGAAACTGCACACAGCAAAAATCCATTGTGCTCTACTCAGAGAGTTTGTCAATGTCCTTCATAGTAATAGTAGCATCACCACTACCTGTGTGCACTCTCAGGTGGACTTTCAGGTGCCCGTTGTCACGGAAACCCTTCCCACACTCGGGGCAAATGCAGGGCTTCTCTCCGGTGTGAGACCTGTATCAAACCAAACTCATTTCAAAGTGCTACAGAACAAAAATTATTTGATGCTGTATAGAACACAACACAGGAAAAAGCAACTGAACCTCAAGAAGTATTCTGGATGTAAAGTGCATTTAATCGTGACAGAACTTACAGAAAAACAACTAAATCATTGAATCAAAAAGAGCATTAAAGCAACATGAAAAAGAGAGAAATATTACCTCTGGTGCATCTTCAAACTGTCCTTCTGGGTGAAGCTGGCACCACAGTCAGGGCATTGGTAAGGTTTCTCCCCGGTGTGTATACGCTGGTGTTTCTTCAGGTTTCCTATCTGCGCAAACCCCTTTCCACACACAGAGCAGGAGAATGGTCTCTCTCCTGTGTGCGTTCGCTGGTGTACTTTCAAAAATTCATTTTGGGTATAACTCTTGCCGCAGATGGAGCAAGAATAAGGCCGCTCTCCTGTGTGTGTTCGTAGGTGTACTCTAAGACTTCCTTTTTGAGTAAACCTCTTCTCGCATACGGAGCAGGAGTGAGGCTTCTCTCCGGTGTGTATCCTCTCGTGTTCTCGAAGCCCACCCGAGTGGGCAAACCTCTTGCCGCAGTCGGGGCAGGGGTAGGGTTTCTCCCCGGTGTGTATCCTCTTGTGTCTGACCTCAGGGACAACAATGGACATAAGTCTTTGACTTGTTTTGTAAAATCTTTGTCACGTTATGAAATGTGTTTAAACTTACCTAAAATATCAGGGATCATTGAGAAAGATGAGCATAAGAGAGTGAATAATATATAAAATAATATCTAAAAGTTTATTTTATTACACAACAAATACAAAACCCTTATTCTAAGCACTGATTTCTGGAAAACACATTGAATGAGATCTTAGAAATTTCTTCCATACAGAATTTTTCCAGATCTTTCAGTCTGCAATTATGGACTACCCTCTTACATACAGGTTTTCAATGCAGTTTATATGTGAAGAGACAAATGTGAACCATTGTGAAATGTTGATTTTGTGATAATTTAACCATTTCCTTTTTGATTTGTGCTAGGGGTCATTATTTGGCTGTAAGATCCACTTCTAGACAATTGTCAGCCTGCTGACAGAAGGAATGAGGTTGTGGGCTTCCTTTTTCCACACCCCGTTGGAAGACTAATCGATAGGCAGCCACAATACAGTATTAAAGACTAAGACATATCTGAATAGAACGCTAATGGGGATTTGACTTTGTTGAGTTCTATTTACAGGAATCCTATGGGGGTGCCAATTATTTTTGGGAATAAATGCATTACCTGTTAAACAAATATTTTCTCAGAGCAACATATGAATATAATATAATTTCTTGTTTATTTTAGGCACTTTTTATTCTTATCATTTATGAAAGGAAATTTAGGTGGTGACTGTATAATAGAAACCTATCAAACTCACTAGGTCACATGGACGGGAGAATTCTTTCCCACAGTCTAGACAACGTTGTGAAGAAGCGGTCTTGGTTGGTTCTGTTAAGTCGTCTTGATCCGGGTCTCCTGATGCCTTGTGGTAGGGGTGTCGGCCGCGTTGGTCGTCAACAACATCCTAAAAGAAAAGAGTTACTACTGAGTTCTTGAGACGATTTATATCGTTGTATTTTTTGGGCAAAAGCAGCAACTACTCTTCCTGGTGTCCAGACACAAAGGAAACAACAAAATACATTGAAACAAATAATAGCAAAATCACAATGAAATACTCTAAACAAATACGTACAATGAAGTAGTGTCAGTGAGTCGTTCTAATCCCCGTGGTGTATAACAAGTATCCGTTTTTAAAATCTGTTTTCGTTGCTAGCCTGAGTTACCGGGGGCGACCTGGGGAGTTCCATGCATATTGGCTCTATAAAGTACTGTACACCTCCAAGCCTCTGATTTGGACTTGGGGGTTGTGAGGAAACCTCTGGTGATGTGACCGTGGTAAAGGTAGTTTTACGTTTGATAATTGACAGATATTCAGACATTCAAAGCTCAATAGCTCGCAAACAGTTGAAGCTACATGCCTCAGGTTAGTCTCGTTACGAAAGAAAAAGGTTGGACCACCCCGCACAGGTCCCGTTTTCTCGATTCCGACAGGAGTTTCCAAATGGCAGGAGACCTTTATGGCAATATTATAGTCCGTCTGCACATAACCAACGAACGTCAACAAATTGCATCATCAACATTTTCAAATCTCAACAACTCTGACTACATCACCTATAAACCTCAAACCTGTTCAAGAAGACATAGAAATGGGCTAGTCTTTATAGATTGCTAATGTAGATATGAATATATTGTCTATGAACACATTAAAACAATGTGCAGTTTAGAATTTCAATAGCTCCCTGATCACATGACCTAGATGCTTCAAAGCACTGTTTTAATCTTCAGAGGGAAGGCTCACACATTGCACAGCCTTTGATTTCACAGTTAAGCCCCTACACAATTTTAGAGAAGCATTTGAAAATTCAAAATTTCAATAGCTCTCTCAACATGAGACTGAGACATCATTTTGATGCTAGATTATTCCCTACATAGGGCTGCATGTTGCACACTCTTTAGTTTTCCCATATTATGGGGCCCGATTTTTTTTAAATACACATATAGGAAAAAATGGCTTGTAAATTCAATAGCTCCTTGATCACATGACCTAGATGCTTCAAATCATTGTTATAATCTTCATAGGGAAGGGTCATACATTGCACAGCCTTTGGTTTCCCAGTTAAGCACTTACACAATTTTAGGGAAGTATTTGAAACATTACAATTTCAATAGCTTTCTCAGCATGAGACTGAGATGCATCATTTTGATGCAAGATTATTTCCTACATAGTGCAGCATGTTGCACACCCAATAGTTTTCCCAATATATTAATCTCATTTGTTTTTTAAATACACATAAATGACAAATTTGCTTGTAAATTCAATAGCTCTCTGATTACATGACCTAGATGTTTCAAATCACTCTTATAATCTTCGGAGGGATGGCTCACACATTGCAGCCTTTGAATTTTTCATAATTCGATTCCATTTTTTTAATGGATGTATTTGTCAAAAAAATTCAGTAGCTAAATTCAATAGCTCAAATGACCTAGAGTTCTCAATCTAACTTAAATTAAAACTTAAATAAACATTTTAAGACTTTCAAACAATGCAGCAATGTTGTTTTGTTATAAATAGAGAGAACAAAATGTTAAAGGTACATTGGATAAAAAGCAGGCATGGAGAATCTTGGAAACAAAGTAGGTAGATGAAAGGGATGCTGCATTTGCTATAATAATTCTAACAAAGCTCACAGAAATACTAAGAATTTATCTGCATTTAATAGATCACATATAATAATCAAAAATTCGGGATTAATATTTGGGGAAAACTAAAGGGTGTGCAATACGCTGCCCTATGTAGGGAGTAATGTAGCATCAAAATGATGCGTCTCAGTCTCATTCTGAGAAAGCTATTGAAATTTAGAATTTTCAAATGCTTCCCCAAATGTGTAGGTGCTTAACTGTGAAACCAAAGGCTGTGCAATGTGTGAGCCTTCCCTCTGAAGATTATAAGAGTGATTTGAAGCGTCTAGGTCGTGTGATCAAGGAGCTATTGAAATTCTAAACTATACATTGTTTTAATGTGTTCATAGCAAATATCCATATCTATATTATCCATAAAAAAAGGTTTAGCAATCTATAAAAAGCAGCCTATTTCCATTTCTTCCTGAACAGTTTTACATTGGTTTGACGTTTTTAGGTGACGTTGTCAAAGAGTTGTTGAGATTTGAAAATATTGACGATGCAATTTGTTGACGTTCCCTTGCGACGTTCGTTGGTTATGTGCAGACGGACTATAATATCGCCATAAAGGTCTCCTGCCATTTGGAAACTCCTGTCGGAATCGAGAAAACTAGACCTGTGCAGTGTGGTCCAACCTTTTTCTTTCGTAACGAGACTAACCCGAGGCCTGTAGCTTCAATTGTTTGCGAGCTTTTGAGCTTTGAATGTCTGAATATCTGTCAAATATCGAACGTAAAACTGTCTTTACCACGGTAGTGATGTGTTGCATTTATGGGTGTCCAAGCTGTTGGTTAACGGTACTGAACTGTCCGCTCGCCGATTTATTATCATGGACATAGTTCTCCCCACATAGCAACTATTAAATCGACGTTAAGGTCAGCTTGCACTCAAGGTCCGCATCCCCCTCAACCGTTTCAATCTCCATGTTATTCTGGTGTCCGACAGTTTAACACGCAATCAGGGCGTGTATTTAACGAAGCAGCAACTGGACAACTGCTCTCTTCTCACTATCCAGGAAATCTCACGGCAGAACTGATCCTAGATCAATGCGTTTGTGTCACTATTTGTTTGGAACAGACGACTGCACTCCCATCTGATCTCCACACCAGACTGGCACCGCCTTACAAGACCTGCCACCAGCGTCATGGAAACGAGTTGGCGACTACGGACTGAATAAACACCAGCAACGTAAAATCAGTACAGCAAACTGAGATTGATGCTTTCTAACACTGTCAACCACGTTGGTTTTCGGATGGCGTGTCAGAAACCGAGCGAGCATAAACGGACTTGCAGACAATTGTGTTATTGTCACTCACTGTTATGCAGTCAGAGCAATAGGATTTGCGGAAAGCACAAACAGATTTGGAACAAGGCTTGTTTATTTATATCCTGCAACGAATGGGAGTCAGCAGGCTAGGAAAAGGCAGCGCTTACGGATGTTGGATGGGTAGACAACGGTCATTCGTCTCTAACTTCTTACCTCGTCCATTGAGGGTAGATCAGAACCGGGCGGACAGAATTCTGCAGACATGACAATGTTAACGCTGTTGTTGAGGTCACTTCAGCTCGAGGTCACCCACGACATTTAAAAAAATATTCCCCGTGAAAAAAAATTACATCCATTCTGCTACCTAAATAATATTTGCTAAATAATGCCTGGTACTTTGGCTACACATGCAGAAACCATGAATGTTGCTGTTTTTACAGTAACTAGCTAGACATTCAAAAAGAGGTAAATAATACATTTGTGCGTCACCGAATTTCCGGGTAGGATTAATTTGCTGGTTAATTAATGACTACCCATTACAATACTGCCATCTTGTGTACAGGAGTGAAAAGACATGAAATACAACGGAAATAAATCACGACTAGTAGTAATGAAAACCTTAAATAGCCCGTTTGCATTTTCAACATGCCATATAAAGCCCACGTTTTCAAACCTCAAATACAACGTTGTTCCTGTTATCCATTATCTCGGCAGGATAGTATGAAGAGTATGCATAAAATGGTACTGAAAACGGAGTTAGAAATACCACTGTTTTTATAGATTTATATTTTTTAGCTTATTTATTCAAACCTTGCTCATGGAGGCGTCATAACCTGAATCAGTCCTAATTCTCCCTCTGTGTGCTGAGTTGTCATGTAGTAGACTGTCTGTATGATACAGAGACTATAATTGTTACATAACCTATTAAACCTTATGGGACATAATTTAGAATGTGTTTCTCACACAGGATAGTTAGATAACAAACATTCCGTGGTTCCAATTTAGATCACTGCACCTTCATCTGAGCGATGTCGTCTGTATGGGGTTCACTTTTTGGTTCAATTGGAATTCGGAACTACGTCCATTGCAACAATAACAACCAAGTCTACAGTTCTTCCTCATTACATCAGATAACCCAAGCATTGCTTTAAGTCCGACCAGGTAACATGAATTAGGAGGAAGTTGACCTTTATGCTGATTTGGGGTCAGCTTGGTATTTCTCCCACTAATGGTTAAAGTTAAGATGGGGAAAAGGAAGCTGATCCCAGACCAGTACCCATATTTACATATCTTGAGTGAGACAACCACATCAGTCATTGTAAAATGAATTTGTTCTTAATAAAGAAGTTACTTCTGGAAGATGGTGCTCAGAGACAAACATGTATGAGTCTGTTTTGAAGGGGGTCGGGGGCTCAGAGGTCTCCCCACTCCGGACTTATGCCAGAGTGTCTTTTCACTGGTGTCAGAACTCTATTCCTCCTTCAAATGGAATATAGAGTTCAGATACTTGTCAGATCAGACATCAGTCTGCTGACCAGCATCATGAAGAATCTTCAGTCTGTACACATGACTTCTGCGGCGTGTCGTTGTTGTCCACACCGCTAACATCACCTACACTAATGCTGGGCCCGTCAGGCCTTCCGCACTGGACGTGTCCCTATCCTCGGCATCTATCCTGGTCCCATGGTGCGTCCGCTGGTGAGCACGTAGCTTCTGTGAGCGGGCGTACCTCTTCCCACAGTACTCGCAGCTGTACGGCCTCTCTCCCGTGTGGACCCTGTGGTGGATCTTCAGGTCGGAGACTCGCGAAAAGCCCCTCCCGCAGACCACACAGAGGTGAGGCTTCTCTCCGGAGTGAGACTGCTGGTGCTCCCTCAGGTGTCCTGACTGGGTGAAACTCTTCCCGCACACGGAGCAAGAGTATGGCTTCTCCCCCGTGTGTGTGAGGAGATGGCGCCTCATGGCCCCCAGATGAGCAAACTTTTTGCCACAGTCGGGGCAGGGGTACGGCTTCTCTCCCGTGTGGATTCTCATGTGGATCTGAAGCACCGAGAGCTTATGGCACTCTCTTCCACACACCGAGCAGCAGTGGGACGTCTTAGTTGGAGTCTTGTAAATCTCCTGGTGTTTCTCAGGTCGTCCTGGTGCAGTGGGACGGGCTTGGAAGTCTAAATCACGGCTGGGACTCGCTCCTGTGTGAATAAAACAGAGGGGTCCGGATATGTAGTTGAAGATGTCAACATAAATTAACGAAGGGGGTTTGGCTTGGCATGCAGGGGAGGAAAGGGGGTTTGGCTTGGCATGCAGGGGAGGAAAGGGGGTTTGGCTTGGCACAGAGGGGAGGAAGGGGCTTTGGCTTGGCAAGGAGGGGAGGAAGGGGGGTTTGGCTTGGCACAGAGGGGAGGAAGGGGCTTTGGCTTGGCAAGGAGGGGAGGAAGGGGGGTTTGGCTTGGCACAGAGGGGAGGAAGTCAACGTTAATTCAGGATCAGCATCCCAAATGGCATCCCATTCCCTAAATAGTACACTAAAGACCAGGGCCCTAGTCAAATACTAGTACACTAGTGCCATGTGACCAGACAAGCGTTTTATACAAAAACTCTGTTTCCACTTACTATGCTGAACAGAATCCCATTCAACTTCTTCTCCTTCAGAATTAATGAAACCACCAACTTCCTCCTCCCCCTCTTCTTCTTCTTCTTTCGCCTCCCTTTCTTCTTTCTTCATTTCCCCCTCTTCTTCTACAGTCATGTTCATCCCAATTGTCTGAGTGATGTCCTCCTCAAGGCTTTGGTCAGGATCCAGGGACTCTCTAGCCTTCGGGCTTGAGTGGGCCCCAGCCTGCTAGCATGAGAATGTAACATAATCAGCGTCAGTACTGAAGCCGCTGGACTGAGCCTATCCTGCAGCTTTGTGTTTTATTCCTGGAGCCAACTTCTGCACACCTTACTGTCATATATACAATTCAGTCGGCTGGGGCTCCTAGAAGGGCCGGACAGTTAATTAACGTTTATATATTAAGCTGTACTGCAGATTTGTCCATATTATCTTACCTCAAAAATAAACTGGAAAAACTGCAGTCACAAAATGCACTCTCAAGACGGCTATGTTTATTACTACTGTAATACTGTACAAGGCTGAACTGCAAAATAGACCAAAGTCTGTTTGACTCCTCTGTATAAAGGTAAAATAAAAAAACCTTATAACTAAGTTACAACTATATTTCTGAACACAAAACAAGGTGTTTCTAATAAATCTAAACCACTGAAAACTATTACATTCGCCAGAGAGGTTTGTCATCCTCATTTCTTCCCACCTGGTTGACCCGTGACGTAGATGGACCTCCTTCAGTTCCAGAACCACAGACTGTACTCCCCCCTGTGTGGTTCAATAATAGATTAGATGTTGCCTACAATACCAAATGATTGACTCTAAATGTGTCAAATGGAAACCTACTCCCTAGACAACATAGTTTTTATGGGCTCTTTTCCAAAGCAGTGCAGTTCAAAGGGTATGCAAGTGATTGTCCATCATCAACTCTGCCTTTACTTACTGAGACTGGGGAAACTCCAGTTGACATCTTGTCCTTCAGAAGTGTTGACACCGCAAACCTCTTCCTTGACTTTCACTGGCAGGCAGAGAGAACAATAAAGCATCTGTTTGTCCATTTATTCAGCGCTGACGCTACTATTGATGCATAGGTATATTTAAGGTCAACTGAGTTTTTTTTGTTCATGAGTTTCCTAGTCAGGCCATGGGACCAGTTTCCCAGTCACAGAATTTGACCTAGTTTTGGACTTAAATGGAAATTCTCAAACAAAAGTGCTTTTCAATTTGTCAAGACTTACTCTGTGTTCGGAAACCAGACCTCAGTTCTTTGGTGAGTTCTTAATGACTACTTCCTCTTCCCACTTACCCTGGTTAGAAGCTGCCGGCTCCTCCCCCATCCTTCCCACTCCCGTTGTCCTCTGGTGGGTCAGCTTGTGAGCCCGGAGGTTCTTGGAGCGGATGTAGCTCTTGCCACAGTCAGCGCAGCGATAGGGTCTCTCCCCTGTATGAACTCTGTGGTGGATCTTCAGGTCTTCTGATCTGATGTACTGTTTCCCACAGATCAAGCAGGGATGCTTCTCTCCGGAGTGAGATTGCTGGTGCTCCCTCAGGTGTCCTGACTGGGTAAAACTCTTCCCGCACACAGAGCAGCAGTAAGGCTTCTCTCCTGTGTGTGTAAGGAGATGGCGTCTCATGGCCCCCAGGTGAGCAAACTTCTTGCCACAGTCGGAGCAGGGGTATGGCTTCTCTCCAGTGTGGATTCTCATATGGATCTGAAGTATGGATAACTTTTGACAGTGCCTTCCGCATACCGGACAAGTGTGCAATGTCTTGAGTTTTTGACGATTCTCCTGCAGTTCAGGTACTGCAGATGTAGCTTTTCTCTCTCCTGTTTGAATGGCAGCACATATGGGTTTCAACATTTCATTAGTAGAAAATACATGTGGCATTCAAGAGAATCTTAGGTGGCTCATCTCAGCTGGCTGTATGTTATTTTGGTACCATGCCTTGTTTTTAGATGTATTATGATTATTATTATTTTTTTGTTGATGTTTTGACTCTAGCTATGACTCATGTCTACGCTACGATGTACTTAAGAGACTACAAGTGGTTACAAGTTTTTAGAGAGGAAATATGGTTGACATGTTTTTACAAATATTTTGATTGTCAGCAGACCCTATCCATTTGACCCAAATATGAGCATGCACTGATTTGGTCAGTCTTTTTCTGAATACCAGTCTGTTTCTAGCCTGGGTACCAGTCTGGGTGTGCTCTCAACCAACTCCTCCTGAAACAATTTGACTTAAAATTGACAGCAGAATTGGCAAAAGCACAGGTGTGATAACAGATGTGATGTCCTTTGGGTCAAAATTCTGTCCTTAATATTCTAACTTACTACAAACAGAATCCCAGCCACCATTGACCAGCCCGGCATCCAGCAGGGGGCCTTGGA
>JACXGI010000942.1:67165-109437 GCA_016801175.1 Esox masquinongy
TAAATAGCATCATCTGGTATGACAACAACCCCCCTACATGTAAATAGCATCATCTGGTATGACAACAACCCCCCTACGTGTAAATAGCATCATCTGGTATGACAACAACCCCCCTACATGTAAATAGCATCATCTGGTATGACAACAACCCCCCTACTTGTAAATAGCATCATCTGGTATGACAACAAACCCTACTGATGGTTAAATAGCATCATCTGATATGACAACAAACCCTCCCCATGGTTTATTAGCATAATCTTGTATGAGAGCAAACCCTCCCCATGGTTAAATAGCTCCATCTGGTATGATAGAAAGCGGCTTGACGAGCACCTTCTCACCTTATCCATTGTGAATCGATACGACAATTCTTCACCAGACCGGCTGATTTTGTAGAAATTCAACTGAAAACTACTGCCACAAGACTGGTCAAAAACTATTTGACAGCGAACTTGTTAGCAAGCTAGCTAAGTTACTTAGCCTGCAATGCCAACGTTAGCTACACAAGCTATCAATGTTCTGTGCATCTTTCCGCCCGGCTCGACCGGTATATGTTTTTGACAAACGGACAATTGTCTGTGCCAATTAAAGCCGTATGAGAAATGACGTACGGACACATTTTAGCTGTATCTTTTTAAGTAAAGTACCGAGACGAGCTAGCTAACTACTGCATCCACTTCCGGCACGGAATCCTCCTGTCAACGACCTGCAAAACAACTTCTTGCGCTCTATCGCCATCTTCCGTGCTGGAGGGGAAAGGCAGCAATTACGGTTTTTAAATAAAAAGACGCAGGTTTTTAAGGCGTATTTGTTCAATCTTTTCACAGATTGTGCATAGTTATCAGTGATTGATGTTTCAACTGTAGGCTTCAATACAATTTATTAATAGCACCACAGGAACGTTGACAAATAAAATGCCAAGGAATTGTAGATATTTGTATCATGATTTATGTGTGCACATCTAAGAACAGAATGCTTAACTAGCTTCGTTTATAACAAAATTAATGTCGAGAACAGTCCATTTATTTGAAAAGGTACATTTTCAACTGGAAAATTGCAACCATAACAGGGAATATACATTTTAGCTCAATAATCCAGCACTAATCATTTCAGGAAGGGTTTCAAGACAGATTATTATAAAAGTATAAACTGTCAATGGGGATTCTCCACTGGGCTTGCTCTTTAGTCCAGAACTAGGACTAAAACCTCTACATTTATCTGAGACTTTGCTGTCCTATCAGCTGAAATGTAGAACTACAGCAAATCCATTCTAGAAATCCTATTCCCTATCTAGTGCACTGGAATTACTGTGCTGTTAGGAATGCATTCTATGTAGACTGATCATCATAACATGGATTTTATCCAGATGGGAAAGGCTAGTTATCGTTATCGTCCAATCAGCTAGCACTGAGTCCAGAGGCAGCAAACTGTTCACCGCTCAGTGGGAACTGCTGTACATCCGTGTGGGTCTGCCGAGTTTGGAAGCGTGCTTCAGAGTGCAGATATTGGTTCAACATTGTGATGTGACCATCATCTATGCCTCTTCTTCTTCATCACTTATGGAAGTCTCTTCACTATTAGCCCCGGTCCCCTTCATCACTGATGCTAATGGCTTCCTCTTCATTCTTTACCAGTGTAATAAGATCCCTGTCCTCCCCTGTCCCAGCCCCAGGGTCAGTCCCAGGTAGTGAGTTGCCGCTGTGACATTTCCTCTGGTGGGCCCGGAGATTTTGCGTTCTGACATAGCTCTTCCCGCACTCCGCACAGCTGTAAGGCCTCTCACCTGTGTGGATCCTAAATCAATCAATACATTAATCAATCAGTCAGTCGTCAATCATTCTTATCACTGAAAAGCATTGCATGAACTAATTTTTTTTTCAAACTGACCTGAAGTGAGCGACGAGGGCCGTGGCTTTGGAGAAACGTCTCAGGCAGACAGAACAGTTATGCTGCTCCTCGCTGTTGAAGTCATACATACATTTTAGTGTTTCATTTTAGAAATAAAAAAGACTGCGTTAACACAGGCAGCACAATTCTGGTCTTTTGACAAACAATTAAAAAAAAAAACTATTATCGAAGGAAGCCAATTGATCAGCAACTACCTTACTATGACAAGAAAGCTCTACAATAAATAAGATGTCAAAAATAAAAAGCCGTAACACAGAATCAACCAACCTGTGTGTTCGCTCATGTTCCCTCAGGCGTCCTATCTGTGTGTAGCGCCTTCCACATACAGAGCAAGAGTACGGTTTCTCTCCAGTGTGTGCTAGAAGGTGTCTTTTCATTGCTCCTGAATGAGCGAACCTCTTCCCACAGTCAGGGCAGGGGTAAGGTTTTTCTCCTGTGTGCACTTTCTGGTGGTCACGGAGGGCTGTCCTTTCGCGGAACTGTTTCCCACACAGAGAGCATGGGTATGGCTTCTCTCCTGTGTGGATCTTCAGGTGTTTTAGTAGAGCTGATAGCTTCTTACAGTCTCTTCCACACTCTGGACAGCAGTGGGACTTCTTGGCTCTGAAGTCGGAGCGGTGGACCGGGCTCTCTCCTGTCAAGTCAGATATATTTAGTTTTTCTTTGAAATTGAACCCTGTTGCTTTTAGAGTACACAAAGACCCATAGAGCTGTGGTTTCAGGTAGTGCACTAGGGTTAGGGTAGGTAGGTATGTAGGCAATAGGATGCCATTTGAGAAACAACCTTAAAGTGTCGTTTTTATGTCTCACATCTCGCACTACTATGTTGGATTCATAATTAAAAAGGAATAAAAGATGTCCTGCAAAAGATATACAGCTGCAGTAAGGTTTAAAGGTGGAATCTAGGATTCAAACAACAACAGCAAGAAAGCAGCACGTTATGGGCTATGGGCTGCTGCTTCAGAAATTTAACCAATCTCAAATTCTAAGGCAGAGCTATGATTATCCATGAGTTCAACAAAATAGGCCTATCGTGTATGGCACCAATCCTAGATTTCCCCCTTTATTTCAGGTGTAACCACTGCTAGTTTCTATTTCATTCTCTCTCCTTTCTGTCCAATAAATAATAAATCCTCTCCAATAAAGGAACCCCAAAAAATGTAGTAAAATAAATTGGAAGTGGCGATAACTATCTGAATGTCTCTTCTGGTGTCTCCATAGGATGGAAATGTTGGCCAACCCTTTCCCTGCACTTAAAGCAGTGGTGAGACTTCTTCTGACGGCTGTTGAGATTCTCCCGGTACAGTTCAGGTTCTCCTGATGTACAGGGACTCTTCTCTGTCAGAGTAGTGTTCAGGTCTCCTAGGTTGGACATTCAGGCAAAGGTCAAGTCCGAAATGGCACACTATTTCCTAAACAGCCAAACAAACATTCCCACATTGCTACTATGTAGGTTAAAACAAGGTACCCATGTAGGCTCTGGCCTGCATTAGGTTTGATTGTAATATGAAATACATCCTAATTTGGTGGGGGTGTATACACACTCTAGCCCACTCTTAAATGTCTAAAATCAGATTTAAAATGATTTAGAACACATGGACACATAGCAATTGACAGAGCAATTAACATAAAAGAAAGAAACTGCGGCTTAGTGTTGCCCTATAGGGAAACACCCACCCACACTTACACCCGCCCCAGCTTTCTCCTACCCCCACCCTGGTATCTGGTCTAAAATATTGCCTGATGCAGAAACAAATCAATTCAGGATACAACAACACTTTACACTTACCAAGACAACCCCAACCAATCTTTTCTCCATCTGAATTTATCAAACCCCCAATTTCCTCTACCACTTGATCTTCAACCTGGTCCTTCGAGTTTTCAGAAACTGATTGGTCATCTTGTTCCAACAGCTCACCGAGCCTCTCTCCATCATGACTTCTTCTATGTCTTAGAAGACTTCCGTACTGAGAGAAACTCATTCCACAGTCAAGGTGAGGGCAGGGGTAGGGTTTCTCAGCTGTGTGGGTCCTCACATGTCTGTCCAGTGTTCCCTTCTGGGAGAACAACTTCCCGCACATAGAACAGCTGAACGGTTTTTCTCCTGTTTTATGAGTTAGAACTTATATGTAATTTACACCAACTGAGTTACACAATGCCATGTATCATGCATGTAGTTTCTATATATCATCTACATTCAGGTAGCTGTAATGAAAGCTTGGGGCACACAAACATGAGTTTAACCTTAATAGTTTTACCTGTGTGTGTCCTCATATGCAACACGAGCACAGATGCCTTGGTGAATTCCATGCTGCACACAGCACAGTGGAAACTTTTCTCTCTGGTGTGTGAATGCTGGTGTGTTCGGACATCCGCCACACAATTGAACCTCTTCCCACATTCAAGATAAGGGTAAGGTTTCTCTCCAGTGTGCATGCTCTGATGTTTTTTGAGGTGCTTATTGTCCCTGAACATCTTACTGCACACAGAGCAGGGGTATGGCTTCTCTACTGTGTGTGTGGTCTGGTGACGGTGTAGCCTGTAATGGCTGGAAAACTGTTTTCCACAAGTTGAACAGCTGAGTGGGGCCTGAGCTTTCTCACGATCAGAGTGTTGGCCAGGTTTCTCTCCTGTGGAGTAACAACAGTAAAGTTTAAAACAATGGGGCAGAAAAATGGTTTGTTCTCAAATTGCATTCTATTCCCTATGTAGTGCACTATTACTGACTTAGGACCCATAGCTCATATTTTTGGAGTATTGGAATGGGGGATTCAGCCTATAGTACAACTACAATGTAATTTTACTTTGGTAATTCTGGATCTTTTACTTACTTAGAAAAGAATCCCAATTAACTTCTTCTCCATCTGAATTAATCAAGCCCCCAACTTCCTCAAGGTTTTCTTCCTCATCCTTCCCCTCCTCTGCTTCACCAACTATGCATATGATAGATGTTTCACCGTGGCCTTCGCCAGCCCCCAGAAGGATATTCATCCCCACCTGTCCAACAGGTAAGGTCTGGGGTTCTGTTGTTACCACAGCACCCTGAAGTCCTACAGCCAACTGGCCTCCTACTGCAGAAGAAGACCTGTCTCCAGTGTGAGACTGCCTGTGTTTCCTCAGGTTAGCTGTCGAGCTAAAACTCTCCCAACAGACAGAGCACTGGTACGGTTTCTCCCCAGTGTGCATCCTGCGGTGGACCTTGAGGGACGACGTGTAGGAGAACCTAAATCATATCAGAATGTATTCTCATAAAAAAGTTGACAAAATGCATGTTATAATGTGAGAAGGAAATCGATCCAAAACAGATGTGAAAACCATCCAATCAAAATGTCCCATCAAAACAAATGGCAACAATACAAAAACACAGGCTGTAATATGCATTCTACCTCATTCCACAGACATCACATGAGTGAGGCTTCTCTCCTGTGTGGGTCCGCTGATGGTCCTTCAAACGCTCAAACCGAGAGAAACTCCGCCCGCACACTGAGCAGGAGTATGGTTTCTCTCCAGTGTGCACCTTTTGGTGTTTCAGCAGATTCCCCCGCTGTATGAACCTCTTCCCACAGACAGAACAGTTGAAGGGTTTCTCCCCTGTGTGCGTAAGAAGATGCCTCTGCAGAGTTATTCCTCCTGTCGAAAAGCCTCTGCCACATACAGAGCAGCGAAATGCTTTCTCTCCACTGTGTGTGCGAAGGTGTGCTACTAGCTTTGATGGTTTAGGGAACTCCTTCCCACACACAGAACAGAGGTGAGGCTTCTTGGTTCTGTGTGGTTGTTCTGTTTGTAGTTCAGGTTCTGCTAATGTAGAGGGACCGCTAACGGAAACAAGGCTCCTTCCTGTGTGAAGTGAAGAGGTTAACTTTTTACTTGATCAGGATTAACCATGGGTCAAATCCTTAGCCTCTAGGACAATATTATACTAACACCATACTACATTATGCTAATAAAATACTAAACTATGTTAACACCACAATCACACTACGCTAACAATGCTATAATGAACTAACCCTATACTAACAATGCTATAGTATGTTTACACCATACGCTAAAACTACAGTAATAATACTATGACAATATACTATCAACACTATGCTAACCCCCTACTTACTAACATTATTGTAACATTATAGAATAAAACCCTCTAGTTACCGTCTAACAAAATTATACTCATCATTATAGTAACACTATACCAACTCTCTCCCTATACTAACTAACTAACTAAAACTAACTTGGTTTCTCTTTTTATCTGTGGATTTTCCCGGAGAAGAAAAGCACATTGCTTGTATGGTCACAATTCTGGAAAAAGTGTAAACTCAATGTTAATCTCCACATCAAATTTGTTTCTGACGTTTGGCTGGACCTCCAATTCATATAGTTAGTTAATTTTTGTTCTAGTATTTGGGCTGCATTTTACGATCCTTTCATTGTACTACCATTACTTTAATTACACCTCATTCTTCCACCTAGCGAAAGTATTGCACTGAACAGAAAGTAGAGTGACAAGAAGAAAAAAAACATATTACAAACTGTTCTGCCTGTACGTACTAGAAAGTGAGTCATGCTCAACTTCCTCTCCGTCGGAATTGATCAAACCACCAACTTCTTCTGCATCTTTCTGTTTTTTTTCCTCCTCCTCTTCTCCCGTCTCTTCTTCCTCCCCTTCCTCTAGTTCTTTAACTATAATTTTTAGGCCAAGAATTTCCACAGGACTTTGGACAATGGACTCTGAGGGTTTGGGTCTTGATCGGTCACCTGGGTACTAGAATGGAGACATAATAATATATTATTTCTTAAACCAGCTCAGGAGAAACAGCCTTTAACAGGCTCATTAAACTCAGCTATGCCTGCGTTCACTTTGAAGCCAGTGGGCGTGTTCCAGGCTGATCATCTGGTCTGTAGTGCTGGTGAGCGTGTGGACATTAAGTGACTGTCTTCACAGTAGCACAAACCCTGCCCCCTAAATACAGTGGCCCTCTAGGTTGCTACATAAAGTGTCCAATTTGGGACACGGCCATCATATTCTCCCACCTTGCTTCTTTCCCCATCAACTTCCATTGGGCTCTGATCGCCTAGGTGAGTCTGCTTGTGCTCTCTCAGGAGTCCAGGTCGTGAGAAACTCTTCTCGCACAGGGAGCAGGAGAAAGGTTTCTCTCCTGTGTGACACCTAAACCAAAACAAATCAAAATGTATTTACAGTGTATTATCAAATTACAACAGGCTTTGTGGTCAAATAATAAGATGAGGCAGCAAGCAGATTTCCTCCAGGGTCCCATCAATAATATCTGATTCCCTGGCTGTGGTCCCACACTCAGGAAGAGTGAAATAAGGAATCAAAAACAAAAGACAATAAATCAAATATACTTAAAAAAACAACAACAACGTAGTGCTAGAATTACAGTAAAAATTATCAGTAAAAATCAGACGAGCTCACAAGACTGACTTGTAGTAGAGATACAGAGGGCTTACAGAGTTAGGTTAAACTGCTTTTGACTACCATTCCCCACAACCATGGCCTGCAAAGTAACCTAAAGTAAGAAGCCTTGGTGCATGTTTGACGTGACATTTTCACTGTTAACTGTGAATAATTGTCTTAATGTGTTACTGTATGTTTTCCTTTTTCAATATGTATGTATGTTTATATATATTTCATATTGATGTAATACGGGGCTCAACTGTAAGAGACCTTGGTCTTAGATTTATTACCCTGTATGAAGGTACAAAAAACATTTGATTGGACTAACCTCTGATGATTCATGAGGCCTGAGGCTGTGAAGAAACTCTTCCCACAGACGGAGCAGTGAAGTCTCTCTGTGGTGTGCTCCAGCTGGTGGGCCCTCAGGTGCCTCCGCTGTGTGTAGCTTTTTCCACATTCGGAGCAGCGGTATGGTCTCTCTCCTGTGTGCAGCAGCTCGTGTCTCTTCAAGCTGATCAGTGAAGTTATACATTTGATAATAATATCAACGAAATATAATTAAGATGGTTAACTCAACTCAATTTGCAGAGCCGTTCTTCATGTCATAGCACCACTGGCTACACCAACCACAGTTGGCTTTGCTGGTGCCCAAACCCCCACAGGGAGTCGCTATAACTATTCAAAAATCCTGGTTGTGGCATAATGTTGTACACAGCTGCCTTGTCTGGTTGTGCTCTAGCGACTCCTGATGGTAGTTTGGGAGCCTGTGAGCTAAATCGTGGTCGGTGAAAGAAGCAGAAGAGATGAGCACTTTTTGCATCTGAGTACTTGTCAGAAACTTCAGCTCCTCAATACCCCCTGTGGAGTTGTTGTGATGACCCAAGGCCATAATGGTGAATTGGGACCGAATGCGTATTGCTTTAAAAGACAAAATGTATTGCTGCCAATAGGTCAAACAAACAACAGAGTCATTCAGAAAGCGCAATCCTGACTGGAATCAATCAAAGGAGTGATTCAAAACAAATCGTTCACACAGAACATAACTATTAACAATTTTCTATGTAGATAACAGTTTGTACACCTCAAATTCACCACAACTGTCACTGTATCTCTGGAAATAGGTAGGAATAGATTTCCTGAGCTAAAGATTTTTTTTACATCATTTTAGTATTTTCTGACCAAAAACAAATAAAAATTACTCTGGCCTAGTGTCTGTTATTCTTTTCCTTTTATTTGGTTTTATATTAAGTCTTTAATCAAGTACAAACCCACAGACAGTCTGGCGTCTGCGGAATGAGTTGACCCCTGTTGCCTAATATATGAATTCTTAAACTAATGTGTGCCATTGGGTTAGGCACTGTTTAAAAAGAAATGTCATGTCTCAGAGGACTCTGTGGCAACAGGAGTAGAGTGTATGAGTGGGCAGCTAGAGAGAAGGACAAGCTGCAGACTCAATAATGGGCCTGGAGCCCAAGGACATTACACACCACGCACACACACAGATGGATGGACACGCACACACACACATACACACACACACAGATGGATAGATGCACGCACACACACACACACACACACACACACACACACAGAGATGGATGGACGCACGCACACGCACACACACACACACACGCACACAGAGAACTGCCTGTGTCCCTTCACGTTTCTTTGCGGGGGATGTGGTCTGTGAAGACCTCCATTATCACAACCCCTCACTTCCTTAATATTAGACTCTTGTTTTCTTGGACTAAAATTGTGATTTCAATCTTTTAACATATTTTAAGTATGATCTCATGTTTTATTTTATATTTAGTAGTAATGAACAGAATATTTTAGTGATTATTTTTCTAGTGTCTGAGTTTTACCTCTGTGGATAACCGGTACATTTCCAACAGTAAAGTGAAATCGTTCCAGCTGCAAATTTACCCTATCACATAGAATGAAGCGGACAATAATATTAACAAACCTGATCAACTGGGAGAAAGTGTTCCCACATTCAGGGCAGGAGTAGGGTTTCTCTCCAGTGTGGACAATGTGGTGCTGCACCAGGCTCCCTTTCTGGGCAAAGCACTTCCCACACACAGGGCAGGAGTAAGGCTTCTCTCCGGTGTGGATTCTCATATGAACCAGTAGATTGTATGCGGTGGAGAACTCCTTACTACACACAGAGCAGGGGTGGTTTCTTCTTTGGCAGCGGTTATGTTGTTGAGGTTTTTGTTGATCTTGTTGCTGCTCTACTGATGTAGTCTCAGCGAGGTGACTGTTAGAACTCACCCCTGTGTGGATAGGAGCAAAAGTGGACTGATATTAAATATGTTGCCCAGAGACTTATTCACAATTTACATTTTGGATTGATTTTTAAATTACGTAGAAATGGATATTTGTAAATGGTGTGTAATGTCTCGCGCTGTGTCTTACTATTCATATTTTTTTCTCACACATTATAACTTAAAAATAACAACATGGTTCAGTGCTTTTGCTAAATGTATGCTGAAATTATATTAATCAAACATAAATCAAGAACTAGTTGAACTTATGTCTGATAAAGTGGGAGGGATTTAGAGTCCAGTGAGAGGGATTTGGAGTTGGGCCATTGAGGTTTCTTCATCACAAAAGCTCTATGCAAACTCCCAATTATAACTAGATTTGTGTCCTCCGAAGCATATCAGATGTGTTATGGTTCCTACCATGCTGCCCGCTCTACCAACTAGTTGAGAAAGGAATCCTTTACACGCCAGAAGGAATGCCCTCTCTGGTCTACCTTTCTTGAGCTCACAGGCACCCAAGCCACCACAAGGGGTCACTAGAGCCCAAGACAACATGTCCAAATTCTATTTTATGTTGTTCAAGTACTGTTAGATGAACTAGAATGAAAATGGGAGAGTTTTAGACAGAAGAGCAGTGGGCTTGATAAGAACCCACGCTGGAAACAGAGACTCAGGCCACTAGACCAACCTACCACAACGTTTGATTTTGGTGCCCGTCTATTGCTACCTAAAAGTAGTGCACAACATAAAAAATAGGGTGCAACTGAACGCTAAGTAAGTGTTCTGGAATAATGAATTAACATTTTCCCTGGGACTTAGAGTATGATCCCAGCCAACTTTCTCTACATCAGAGTTGATCAAACCACCACCAAATGTCTCTACTTTCCACCACACCACTCCTGAGCTCCCCGTCCTTCTAAATGCTGTCCTCCTGTTTCCCTGCCAACAACCTGTGTCACCTGTCTCCATTGCTATGGTTACCAGTACCCAGAAACACAGGGAGGGTGTGGTGTTGATTTGTTGCCTATCAAGGATGTGGGGGCCATTACGAAAACATGCACTCACTTTTGCTTAATGTACTTAACGTAAAAAATATTGGAAATAAAGCTTTGTCACATTTCTGTTGACAGTACTCAAAAGTCAACTTGGCGAACAGGATCTGTTATTAAAGATTTATTTCTTTATTTGCACAGTAGCAACATTTACACGTGCATTTGACACATTTAGCGTCAGGAGCGACATCTCTTAACAAACCGCACAGCAGCACCTGGGGACACGGAGACAGCCTCTTGTCCGGGCAGGACGTCCGGAGCAACCTGAAGTCGAGAATTATAAGAGGAATTAAAAATGCACATTTGAAAAGTTGACACATACTTCTGAGAAGTCAACGGAAAGCTATATGTTTCAGTATGTCTCAAATGACGCCCTATTCCCTATATAGTACACTACTTTACACCAGCCCTCTATGACCGATATATTACACTACTTTAGAGCAAGTGATTTTGGCAATCAAAATAGGTCTCTAGTCTAAATAAGTGTCCTTTGTATGGAATATTGATGTGTTCCTGGTCAAGCGCAATAAAAAAATAACAGGGTGCAAACACCTGCGGTGTCTTAATTATATTAAACAAAAACGTTACCAACCCAATGAAAACAGTAAAAAAATTAATTCTTAATCAAAAATGTGAGTTGACGGTAGCCACTGTATTTTTACTGCAGTATCAGTAAAATTAGCTGCGGAGACATAACAACAGTACCCCAACAACTGACAGCAAGAGCGCGTCTATCAAGCTAAGTGGGCTATAGCTACCATGAAATCTTTACACTCGTATTTAGATTTGTAGCGGTCCTTCTCGCTGACCGTTGCCTCTCACCTCATCCATCATGTGTACTCAATGTGGTCCACCTCGAAGGAATATCACAGGATCACTAAGAAAACCCACCGACCCTCAGCAGGTCAGTAAAGTTTGTCATGTCGCATGGCTAGGCCACGGCTAATGGCAGCTAGTTTGTGTAACTACAAAGGACTGTCAAGCTGTTATAATGACGTTGCCCAGAGCGAAAGTAGCGTTTCCACATAATCGTGTAGCCAAAGCATACAGGACATCAGCAACGTTGATAGTTGCATGAACCGATATGAACAAATTCAACCAGGGATGATAGCGGCTACCACTGACTAAACCGTAAATAGATAATTAAAAAAAGAATACCGATACCGTATCGGAGGTACTCGGCTACTTTAGTCTGTCTGGTAAAGATGACGACATCTCTGATGAACGAGGGGCGGAAGAGCCAAACAGCACAGTTTATTTCAACTTCGAAGCTGTTGAGATCACCAATCACTACTGCTAATTTATAATGGACGTGGCGGTGAGTACATAAAAATAGTGACATACAACGTTCATTGTGTAATCGTATTCAGTTTTGGGCAAGGCACATACCAATCTATCAAACGCAGTGGAGTGTTCAGTTTAGCGCCCAGCTCTAAACAAAGCTGTTGTTACCACCAACATGTAATTAAATGTAAAGGCGAACAATAGCTCGAAGCATTAATAATTATCCTGAATTTTGAAGGTCAGAGTTATTCTGGTATCCTAACCCTAAACTCCAATACAGAATTCTTGATCAAACAAAATATCTCAGATTTACATCACCGTCATCACTGGCTATTATTAGCATACCTCGATATGTGAATGTCTAAAAAGAGAGTACTAAGAAACAACCTCGAATCACACGTCGAGGTATTCTAACAGTTGATGTATCACACCAATGTTGTGTGATCCAGCCTGCTGCCAGTTTTTAGTTATTACTATTAACATGGTCCTTCGAATTCTGAGTGCTGATTGGCTGACATATGTGGTATATGTACGCATTAAGGCACGAGGGGGTGTCGTATATGGTCAATAAACCACCGCTACTCCTCAGGCACATGGCAGAGCGCCTGGACACAGGACTTGGCGCAAACCTCTAAGATGCGATGTGACGTCGTACCATGAGTATACAGTCACACATACTATCAGCCAGTCAGCGTCCAGGATTTAAACCACCCAGTTTATACGTGCTAAAGCCCATCGGGGTGTAGTGTAACGTCAATATACATTGCTGAGAGCTGTTCAAACAACGCTTAGTCATAGTCCTTGGCAAACTGTGGACTCTTGGCAGGGCCTTTGGGAGACCCTAAGTAAGATTTTGTCAAAAACATATTTGCAGTTTAGGCAAATATTCACTCATTCTTCACATATTCCTGTTTGATGGTGAGAAACATTTGCCTGTGTTAAGCACGTTTTGGCTCCAATTACACCAAGTTCATACATCTGTTAGTCTGTAGTGGCCCTTTGCAAATGTGTGTTTCAGATGCAGCCTTTGTTAACCAGTATGCTAGAGGTGATTTACATGGGCTGTAGCAAAACTATAATGTTCGTAAATGCAATCCGTTATCTTATAATCCAATAGTAGTGTGGAATGCCTTAAACTGGGGATGGATATCTGAATTTGTCCAGTTGAAAGGCTTGTTTTTGTTGGTAACAAGATTTTTGAAGATCGGAGTAAACAGTTTCTGTTGCAAGACATTTTGCAACGGGCCTATCATTTTGTAATTTCCATTCTCAGGACACCAAATCAAGCCTTTCTGAACTCAAACTTCCATTGTCCCCTGGGCCTGACGGTTACCATAGAGACCAGGGAACGCAGACTCTGAGGGTGATGAAACAGGAAGACTGTGTGCCCCCGACGACAGCCCTAACAACGTGCCTGAGTTCTGTCTGTGTGAAAATCGAAGAAGGGGAGACAGGGAGTCAGACGAGTACTGCTGTATTCTCTTTCTTTGTGATTTCAGTATTTAAACATTGTTTGTCAAAGGTGCACGTGTCAAAGGTGCACGTGTCAAAGGTGCACGTTTTTAAAGGTGCATGGGCATCCATCTGAAATTACTTTCCAGCTGTTAAATTTCACCTTACAAATCATTTTGTTTGGCACTTTGAGTGGGATGTTCATGTGACCTTAATGGACCTTTAAATCTTTCTCTATTGTCTGTACAAGTTCTGCTTCATGGTGTTGTGTGTTTCCTCTAGGGTTCAGTGTAATCAAGGTGGAGGAAGAGGAAAAAGCCATAGGTTCTCCTATACAGTCTAGTAAGTATAGTTTTCAGCACACACACACACACATACTTTCCAGAACAGTGAGTTTCTCCTGCAGTCTTAAGCCAGTCCAAGATGGCGTTATGTTTCATTATGAGTGTACAAAATCCTTAAATTTTTTAGACCTCCTCCACAGCACTCCTTTTACTTCCAGTAACAATTTCAAAAAGTAGTCTGTGTGAGAGTCTAATAACCAGCTCGTTTCTCAAGGTGTTCTTCATCATACAGATAACATTGAGAAAAGTGCCTTTGAATATTGACTACCAGAACACCTTTATCTGCTCCGGTCCTGGTCTTCCTTATGTCCTTCTAATCAGAGACTAATTAAGTTGTCCATCTGACTCACGGCTTCCCTGTTCCTCAGGTGAGAACCCAAGTCCTCTATCTGACATCACCAGCCATAGTTCTGACTACGAACCCCACCCCAGCTCTGGGCCCGGTCCCACCTGGACCCAGAGGCTCAGAGTAGGTCCAGACAAGCACTCCAGATCCGAAGAGAAAGATGAGGGTGAGGAGAGGGAAGATGAGAAAGAGGAAGACGAGAAGAACAGCCCAGAGGATTCAGCAGAGGAGGAAGGGACCAACCCCAAAAGGAAGACGAAAGGTCGACGCAAACCCAAACGGACCGTTCACACCCGCAAGAAGGCTTACTCGTGTTCCTCCTGCCCAAGGAAGTTCTGCACGCTGGGAGAGCTACGAAGGCACTCATTCACCCACACAGGTCATTTAAACTGGTGTTGATCGTATTTCACGCACATCAAAACCAAACGTTAGGTTACAGAATGTTTCAATCAAGTCAATAATTCTCTACTTTTTTGTTAGCTTATCGGAGAGAATTGTTCTAAAGGTGATCTGTTTTAACTGTGACATTTGACTCGGTCAATGTGTGCCTGTGTGTCGCGTTCTCACCCACACAGGAGAGAGACCCTTCCCCTGCCCTGACTGTGACAAAAGCTTCACCCTTCAGTCAGCCTTGAAAACCCACCAGCGTATACACACAGGAGAGAGACCCTTTGTTTGTGATGTGTGTAACAAGGTGTGTTCGAGGAGGTTGTGGCCAAACTGATCTGTGAAGAAAACAGATTGATTTTAATGGCTTTACTTTAAAGTGTCTGGAATTTTCTGTTTGTAGTATTTCATTGTTGTGCACAGGGATTGTTATAATGCAGAGCAGAAATTAATTCAGAGAATGTTGACTGCTGTATACGTGCTTTAGAGTATTAGACTGTAACAATGATGCAAGAGTGTGTTCTGATTTTAAAAGTATGTTAAATGTAATCATTTTATTTGAAGGGCTTCGCCCAAGCAGGAAACCTGAGGTCCCATGAACGCACACACACCGGAGAAAGACCATTCACCTGCTCCATCTGTAGGAGGACATTTGTAGAGGCTGGTCACCTGAAGAAGCACAAGAGGGTCCATACCGGAGAAAAGCCCTACCAATGCACCTCCTGCCCTATGAAGTTTCCCTCCTCCAGCGAGCTCAGGTAACTCACAACATCAAATCTGTTGGTCCAGTACACAGAAAGATAGATGGTAGTAGCGCAGGGGAATGGTCAAGCTTCTAGTTTTTAATACTTCAATGAGATAAGTCAAACAGAACAAGAATTTGAGACGTAAACAGAATGAGATGACAAACCGTACAGAGGATATATAGTGCAGAGAGTGAATGAGGATGCACAGTGGATATAAGTCTACACACCCCTGTGAAAATGCCAGATGTTTTTGATGTAAAAGAATGAGACAAAGATAAATCATGTCAGAACTTTTTCCACTTTTAATGTGACCTATAATGTGAACAATTCAATTGAAAAACAAACTGAAATCTTCGAGGGGGAAAAATAAAAACCTTACAATAACCTGGTTGCATAAGTGTGCACAACCTCTTATAACTGGGGATGTGGCTGTGTTCAGAATTAACCAATCACATTCAAACTCATGTTAAATAGAAGTCATTACACACCTGCCATCATTTAAAGTGACTCTGATTAATCACAAATAACGTTCAGCTGTTCTAGTAGGATTTTCCTGACATTGTCTTAGTTGCATCTCAGAGCAAAAGCCATGGTCCACAGAGAGCTCCCAAAGCATCAGAGGGATCTCATTGTTGAAATATATCAGTCAGGAGAATTTCCAAAGCATTAGATATACCATGGAACACAGTGAAGACAGTCATCATCAAGTGGAGAAAATATGACACAACAGAGACATTACCAAGAACTGGTCGTCCCTCCAAAATTGATGAAAAGACGAGAAGAAAACTGGTCAGGGAGGCTTCCAAGAGGCCTACAGCAACATTAAAGGAACTGCAGGAATTTCTGGCAAGTACTGGCTGTGTGCTACATGTGACGACAATCTCCCGTATTCTTCTTATGAATGGGCTATGGGGTAGGGTGGCAAGACGGAAGCCTTTTCTTACAAAGAAAAACATCCAAGCCCGGCTGAAGTTTGCAAAAACAAACATCAAGTCCCCCAAAAGCACATGGGAAAATGTGTTATGGTCTGATGAAACCAAGGTTGAACTTTCTGGACATAATTCCAAAAGGTATGTTTGGTGCAAAAACAACACTGCACATCACCTAAAGAACACCATACCCACAGTGAAGCATGGTGGTGGCAGCATCATGCTTTGGGGCTGTTTTTCTTCAGCTGGAACCGGGGCCTTAGTCAGGGTGGAGGGAATTACCAAAATTCTCTTCACCAGGCAATTTTGGCACAGACTCTTCAGGTGTCCGTTAGAATGCTGAAGATGAAGAGGAAGTTCACCTTTCAGCATGACAACGACCCAAAGCACACATCCAAATCCACAAAAGCATGGCTTCACCAGAAGAAGATTAATGTTTTGGAATGGCCCAGCCAGAGCCCAGACCTGAGGTGGGGTGATCTGAAGAGGGCTGTGCACAGGAGATGTCCTGGCAATCTGACAGATTTGGAGCACTTTTGCAAAGAAGAGTGGGCAAATATTGCCACGACAAAGTGTGCCATGCTAATAGACTCCTACCCAAAAAGACTGAGTGCTGTAATAAAATCAAAAGGTGCTTCAACAAAGTATTAGTTTAAGAGTGTGCACACTTATGCAACCAGGTTATTGTGAGTTTTTTATTTTTCCCCCACAAAGATTTCAGTTTGTTTTTCGATTGAATTGTTCACGTTATAGGTGACATTAAAGGTGGAAAAAGTTCTGACATTATTTATCTTTGTCTCATTCTTTTACATCACAAGAACCTGGCATTTTAACAGGGGTGTGTAGACTTTTATATCCCCTGTAGTACCGTGTGGGGAAGTGTGAATATTAAAGTTTTTCCTGATTGCTAACACGCACTACAAGTGAATGCTCAGACCAAAGCATGAAAACCTTATTTTGTGCAAGGCATGTCTTACACACAGGCACCAGAAGTATAAACACATTTTCGGCTTTGCACTTTGTAATCAATTCTGCAACACACATTGTGCCAAACACTACACACAGTTTCGAACATTACACATTTTGTTCAAGAATTAAAACTCCTGCAGTCATTTGGAAAACACTTCCATTCAAAATGCAAAACACAGTTGAAATTGGCAACACACACACACACACACACACACACATTACAGCATTTAAACAGTTATTGAAGACCAATCAGTCACAGCTATTGCAATACAAATAGAACTCAGGTAAGCTCACCTCTTTTGTGAGAAATTTGCAAACATGGAGGCAGAAAGAGGAAGAGGAGAGCGGGGAAGAGGGAGAGGAGAACAAGGAAGAGGACGAGGACGACGACCAGAAAGGGGACCAGGCAATCGACATAGAAATATTTCTGATGAAATTAGGGACACTGTGGTGGACCATGTAATCAATCATGGCCCAACGATGAGGGAGGCTGGGCAGAGTTCGGCCCAACCTAAGTCGCTTCACTGTTGCAGGCATCATACGGACATTTAGACAGGACAACAGGTATGTCTGGATCTTATTACACTAGACTGTACAATACCTGTCATTGTTGCACATCATGCTGCATCACTATACAATACAACGTAGTCCTAGAATACTGTGTCAGGTCTATGTAGTCCTAGAATACTGTGTCAGGTCTATGTAGTCCTAGACTACTGTGACACAGAATACTATGTCAGGTCTATGCTCCTTGGCATAGTGTGGTGAAGTACATGTAATATGGTTTTACAGTGTGTTACTGTGTACAGTATGACAGTACAGTATGTACAAAAGAACCTAACCTATGCCAAGTCTTGGATTTTCTACAGAACTGCCAGATGACCTTCTGTGGGTGGGAGGCAGCGCGTTCCCCCATGAACAGGAACTGGCCATTGTCAGTCTGGTGTTGGCAAACCACACCATCTGCCTACGTCCACTACGAGAGCAAATCCTCGCAGATCAAACAACATTCCAGAACATCAACCGTGTCAGTGTGTCAACACTCGGCCGACTCTTGCGTGAACATCAACTCAGCAGGAAGCAGCTGTACAGGGTTCCATGTCAGAGGAACAGCGTCAGAGTCAAAGACATTTGCTATGACCGTGTGCAAGTGTCACTGTAATATAGTAATGGCAGCAGATTGTGTCCTATTTGCACTGCATAGACATACTACGCAGGTGCCCCCATTCTGGGTGGTTGGAGGGCACGTGCCTTGCTTGTAGTTTTGTCTGAATGTGTCTGACCCAACCCACCATCATTGTGTGGAAACATTGTGTAGACATTGTACTGCTGTTTTTTGAGGTACACCATATTGACGTGTCACTGTACATATTTTCTGTTACAGACAATCCTGGGCTTTGATGCAGCACAGCCGCACAAGTTCATTTTCATTGATGAAGCTGGATTCAGTCTGGCTAAAACCAGCCGTCGTGGCCGAAATGTCATAGGAAAAAGAGCCATTGTGAATATCCCTGGGCAGCGCGAGGGAAGTATCACTTTGTGTGCCTCCATTAGGGGTCAGGGAGTCCTACTGTAGATCACCATGCCAGCCCAGGTCCCTACAATACTGCACACATACTAACCTTTCTGGAGGCACTACATACTGCAGTCACACAGGACAGACCAGAGCAGCCCAGGGTTGTTGTCATCTGGGATGCTCTGGTCAAGGCTGCTCTGGTCAGGGACTGGTTCGCCAACCACTATAATTTCACAGTTCCTCGGTTGGATACGACATGCAAGACAATATTTTCCCCGTTGCCTGGCCAGGAAGGACATCGCTTGTGATGTGGATGAGGTGATGTGGCCAGATCCTAATAGAAGACGTGATCCTTAAAACTATCCACCCCAACCCTGACACAACTATTTTTGTTAACCAGTACACTATAATTTTACAGTATTAGTTTGTTGCTGTGTTTGCAAAAATATGTATTGATTACTGTAATGTAATCCTACTTTTTTTTTTGTTGTCACAACCTGCAAAGGTCAAATGAAACAAAATCTTAGTCTTTCTCTTTTTGTGTTTATTGAAATGTGAGTAGATTTACTTGTACTTGAACAATCTTTCACAGAGGCCGGTATGAGAAAATGAAAAAGGCCTACAAAGTACTAACAATGGCAGTGTTTTGAATGCAGTTCACCTGTGTTGTTTCGGCTTAGACTGTGTAAGATCCATGGTGCATGTGTGTTTCCTATTGATCCAAAAATGACCTTTTGAATAAGAAGTGTTTGGTTTTGATTGCAGAATGTCATTTCGACATAGAAGTGAGTTGTTTATCTCCAAGTGTTGTGTCTGGTTTATTTTGTGTGTAGAGTTTTGACACAATGAGCCCAATTCTGCATTTTGTGTGTTAGCAATCAGAGAAAACTAAGTGCACCACAGAAATAGATGACTGAGGTAGGCTGGAAGGTCTTCAGACTGAGGTAGGCTGGAAGGTCTTCAGACTGAGGTAGGCTGGAAAGTCTTTAGACTGAGGTAGGCTGGAAGGTCTTTAGCCTGAGGTAGGCTGGAAGGTCTTTAGCCAGGATGAGCTTTACAGCTGTTTCCCCATCTCACAGGGTCCATGAGAAGATCCACAGCCAGGAGAAACCTCACAGCTGTTCCGACTGCGGCAAGTCCTTCAGGCAACTGTGGAACCTCAAGCTCCACGAGAGGATCCACTCCAATGAGAAGCCTTACACTTGTTCCCAGTGTGGCAAAACCTTCCGTGCCCACGGGACCTTAAAGGTCTGCAGTAACGAATATGTTGCATCTTCTGATATGAAGTATAATACAAAGTGTTCTGTTTACAATATACAACAGTTCTAATTCAGGGTTTTCTAAACAACAGGACTCAATAGCCGGAGCACTGCTGTTTTATTTTAGGTCTGAGTTAGTCCCTGATCAGAGGGTTAGAATGAAAACCATGCAGCACTCCTGGTCCTTTGGCCTGGATCTAAGAACCACCTTTAAAAAAAAAAAAAAAAAATGTTTTTATTGATATTTGTCTTTACTTAAAAAGGTACATCTGAGGACCCACACTGGAGAGAGGCCTTACCCCTGCCTAGACTGCGACAAGCGTTTCATCACTTCATCGGAGCTGAAGAACCACCAGAGGATCCACACTGGGGAGAAACCCTTCTTCTGCTTTGACTGTGGGAAGAGTTACTATAAGCTAAAGCAGCTGAAGGAGCACATGCGGTTCAACCCGGACCACAGCACGACGCGCAGCGGTCTCAACAACATAGAAGACGAGGATATGCTCTACTCTACCTCACATGATGGAGGATTGTGATGGTTTTTAATATTTAACTTTTTTTTTTTAAGCGGACAATGCATGAGTTTTATTGATCTTGTCAGTGGTGTCGGTGATGACATCACTGGAATGATTCACCATTGTAAAAAAAAAAAAAGAAACTACTGACAACTTGCTGTTTTTTCAGCCTGGTTTGGCCTTGGAACACTTAGTGAGCTACTATTTAGTTTGCCAGTAGTAGGTATGTAGGAGAAGCTCAATTCCTAGGCCCAGCGCTAAATACGCTACAAAATCTAACATCTGTTGAGTAGTCGATCCACTGATAATAACAATCATAAAGAACTTGTTACACTGAAAATCATCAGTTTGATTTTCTGTCAGTTGAAGAGAGACATTCAGATTGTTTTCAAGAGAATAGTTTTAAATGTTTCTCTTAACACGTAAATTACATGAAGCTAACTATCCTACACTTTCTCCACAGTGTACACTGTTCTACATTCTAAATTATAATCACAACTATGCTACACTTAATACCTGGTTACAATGTACCACAAAAGTTGTCGCAATCAGATATGCAGGGGTGTCAAACTGGTTCCACGGAGGGCCGATTTGTCTGCAGGTTTTTGGTTTTTCCTGTAAATTGGTTCCCAGTTCAGACCTAAACAACCAGGTGAGGGTAGAAACTAACCAATTAGTGACCTAATTAATCAATCAAGTACAAGGTGAGACTGAAAACCTGCAGACACTCGGCCCTCCACCTAACCAGTTTGACACCTGTGAGATAGAGGGTCAACTAACTGCTACACTTGATTTAAGTTGCAGAAGTAAAACACGGATTTGGTTAAATGTTAAAAAATTGTAAAAGTTGTTTAGAGACATACTAATTTTGTGAGTGTGTATGATGTGGACAGTCATGTTTTTAAAGGTGACTAGATAGATTAGTCAGTATCTATCAGTGGTGATATACAGTGCCTTGCAAAAGTATTCATCCCCCTTGGCAGTTTTCCTATTTTGTTGCATTACAACCTGTCATTGAAATTTATTTGGATTTCATGTAATGGACATACACAAAATATTCCAAATTGATTAAGTGAAATGAAAATTACTTTTTTCAAAAAATTATAAAAAATAAAAACGGAGAAGTGGTGTGTGCATATATATATATATATATATATATTCACCACTTTGCTATGAAGCCCCTAAATAAGATCTGGTGCAACCAATTACCTTCAGAAGTCACATAATTAGTTAGTGTCACATGGTCTGTCACATGATCTCAGTATACACCTGTTCTGAAAGGCCCCAGAGTCTGCAACACCACTAAGCAAGGGGTTCCATGAAGACCAAGGAGCTCCAGACAGGTCAAGGGCAAAGTTGTGAAGTGCAGATCAGGATGGGTTAAAAATAAAACTCCAAATCTTTGAACATCCCACAGAGCACCATTAAATCCATTATTAAAAATGGAAAGAATATGGCACCATAACAAACCTGCCAAGAGAGGGCCACCCGCAAAAACTGACGGTCCAGGCAGGGAGGGCTTTAATCAGGGAGGCAAAAAAGAGACCAAAGATAACCTTGAAGGAGCTGCAAAGCTCCACACCGTAGATTTGAGTATCTGTCCACAGGACCATTTTAAGCCATACGCTCCACAGAGCTGGGCTCTCCGTAAGTGGCCAGAAACAAGCCGTTGCTTAAAGAAAAAAATAAAACATTTGGTGTTCACCAACAAAAATATATATTTTGGGAGACTAAAATTGAGCTTTTTGGCCAACAAGGAAAACAATGTCTGGCGCAAACCCAACACCTCTCATCACCCCGAGAACACAATCCCCACAGTGAAGCAAGGTGGTGGCAGCATCATGCTGTGGGGATGTTTTTCATTGGCAGGGGCTGGGAAACTGGTCAGAATTGAAGGAATGATGTATGGCGCAAAAAACAGGGAAATTCTTGAGAGAACACTGTTTCAGTCTTCGAGAGATTTGAGACTGGGACCGAGGTTAACCTCCTGCAGAGCAATGACCCTAAGCATACTGCTAAAGCAACACTCGAGTGGTTTAAAGGGGAACATTTGTCTTGGAATGGCCTAGTCTAAGCCCAGACCTCAATCCAATTGAGAATCTGTTGTATGACTTAAAGATTGCTGTACACCAGCAGAACCCATTCAACCTGAAGGAACTGGAGCAGTTTTGCCTTGAAGAATGGGGAAAAATCCCAGTGGCTAGATGTGCCAAGCTTATGGAGACACCCTAAGAGACTTGCGGCTGTAATTACTGAAAATGTTTGCTTTACAAAGTATTGACTTTGGGGTGGACGAATAGTTATGCATGCTAAAGTTTTCTGTTTTTTTTGTCTTATTTCCTGTTTGTTTCACAATAAAAATATTTAGCATTTTCAAGGTGGTAGGCATGTTGTGTGAATCAAATGATACAAACCCCAAAAAATCCATTTTAACTCCAGGTTGTAAGGCAAGAAAATACGAAAAATGCCAAAGGGGGTGAATACTTTCACAAGCCACTATAGAAGGAACATGAGAATTATTAGAACTTGGCAAACGTAGTAAATGTTTTGCGTTCTCTCATTGTTGGTTTTTGCAACTAATTGAGGCAAACATATTAGGTGGCAAGGTGTTCCAGTGGTTATGGCATCTGACTAGTGTCCGAAAGGTCCCTGGTTCTAAAGCCAAGGTGAAAGCAATGTCATTCTGTCCCTGAGGAGCACAGTTATCCCTAATTGCTCTGCCTCCCCCCAAGTCGTTGCTGCAGTTAAGAATTTGTTCAATTTACCTGGTTAGGTAACTGCCTAATGTACCTACTAATATCATTTGTAAGCACCTATGTTGCATTTTTATTCCATGTTTTTTTTCTGCCTTTACTTCAGATGTTTTGATCAACACTTAATAACTTTGTAAATGTTGAAAAGAAATGCAAAAAATCACTGAATAAGTTTATAAAAACCCAGATACTGTTATGGCTTGACACCACCTCCAGACTTAATGCCAGATCTCAGCCTGACAAAAATATCTAAGCCAAGGTATATTTATTCTGACTATGTTGATTTCCAAAGGAACAAGAGTTTGCATTGGACAAAGACAGGTGAGTCGCTTTCCGCTCAACAAGACAACATTATAATTGAAATACTGTGGAAACTGGCAACTCCATGGAACCGGGAAACACTGCTCCCAGCTGTTTGGTTCATGTTCTTTATAAACTGACCTCATGCAGCTGGTGACTAAAACTTGACCGTTGTTTATTGGTTTAACAAACATCAAACATGAGTCGAAAAAATGATGAATAGTCACATACAAGAAAGCACGCACACCTTCTACAAAGCCAGGGACACAATACGAACTGACAGTTTCAGACCAGTGGGAAAAGATTTGTACGTCACAAAACCAGTAACAAAGGAGTGTACACTCCGGATAAACTCACCTGCCTCAGGAACAAACTCATAGTAACTGTTGAAAAAACTCTGCAGTCAAACACAGAATCTACAGACCATTTAGCAATCCATGCAGTCAGATATAGATGCATAAATCAGACGTAGACCGCTGTGCTACACGGGAAGACAGATCCCAGCCTGTGGTGAGCAAAATGTGTTGCAAATGAAAAAGCTGCTTGAATATATCCTGGACGATAGGAAAAAAACCTGATATGAAGATGTGCTTTTATCTGAAATAAATCAGAGAAATCAGAGTGGAGTGTGACATCCCCTTTTATTTTCATAATTTTGTATCTCAGCTATTAATTTCAGCTCCAACCCAAATCAAGGTTTCTAGTCAATGCATTTTGTTTTTAAAAGATATTCAGCAGTCACCAGTAGCACAATTACACAATGAACACTGAGGAAATATGGATTTTAAAATACATGGATTCTGTTATGTTTATATAAACATCACATATTCTGTATATATAATTAAAAGTCACCTATTGTGTCTATGTACGTGATCATATTTTGATCTTCTTTGACCTCAACATTACTTCCATCAAAGGGGCGAGGATCAGTGGCAGAACGTTTACTTCAAATGTACGTTTGGCAAACAAAAGATATTGAAAAATGATTGTTCCACCTTGTTCCTGGAGAAAAACCCTTTTAACTCCAACCCTGTTCCTGGAGAAAAACCCCTTTTAACTCCAACCCTGTTCCTGGAGAAAAACCCTTTTTACTACAACCCTGTTCCTGCAGGCACCCTCTTGTAGGCCTTTGCTTCAACCACAGTTGAAACTAACCTGACTTTCTTGAAGTCTGACACTATTGTGTATTCAATCACTGTGTGATCTACGACCAGCAGCACATTTACACCCAATTCTGGTTATGTGTAAATATACTTAGCGGAAAATAGGTGATTCCAATTCCAAACCAGCTAATTCTTATATGACCTCAGATAGATTAGGGTTGGAGTGAAAACCAACTAATTCAATACAGCATTATTATGTGAGATATAATACAGTGCAGTATTTTTCTACAGGACATTACAGTACAGTATTGGTCTAAGGCAGGGGAAGGCAAACCTTTTGGCTTGGGGGCCACATCAGGATTTTAAAATTAAATGGAGGGACACATTTGTTGAGTAATTTGTTAATCATAAATGATTTGCATGCCAGAGAAGGGCAATTATTAAAACATTTATACAGTATGTCCATTAAAATAATGTAAAAATAATTTAAATTCAGATTCAGATGTATAAGAGTGGGCTGGTGAGTTATGTTTTACTTCCCCTCAAAACTATTTTATTACCTACCACGAGCCGGATGGAATACAGTATTATTCTATGGGATATAATACAGTACAGTATTATTCTACATGTACTTCGATGATCCCACCTCCACTAAGGCAGTGTGCACGTTTGTGCCTCCGTAGGCTCACTTGCCAGGCAAAGCCTTTTCCGCAGGCAGGGCAGGTGTAGGGTTTTTCTCCGGTGTGAGTCATCTCGTGGTCCTTGAGGTGCTGGAGTCGCAGGAACCTCCGGCAACACTGAGAGCAGTGGTGTGTCCTCTCCGTTTGGGCGATCGAGCCTTGCTTGTTGAGGTCGCTGGCCACGGTGTTGCTGCAGTCAGGGCAGTCGTGAGACTGCTCGTCCGTGGTGGCGTTGGCGACTCTGCGTCGGTGGATTCGGCTGTGCGAGTTCAACATGCCGAGGCTGACGAAACTCTTCCCGCAGTCGGGGCAGTACAGGACAGTGTGCTGAGACTTCTGAGGAGGGGGTGTCTCTTCCGATGCGTAGCACCTCCGGCCAGCGACAGTCCACCGGCTGCTAGTTACATCTGTGGGGACGAAGTGAAGAGTATAACCCAGAAGAAACCATCAACAGATCTGTGGGAACGAAGTGAAGAGTATAACCCAGAAGAAACCATCAACAGATCTGTGGGAACGAAGTGAAGAGTATAACCCAGAAGAAACCATCAACAGATCTGTGGGAACGAAGTGAAGAGTATAACCCAGAAGAAACCATCAACAGATCTGTGGGAACGAAGTGAAGAGTATAACCCAGAAGAAACCATCAACAGATCTGTGGGAACAAAGTGAAGAGTATAACCCAGAAGAAACCATCAACAGATCTGTGGGAACAAAGTAAAAAGTATAACCCCAAAGAAACCATCAACAGATCTGTGGGAACGAAGTATAGAGTATAACCCAGAAGAAACCATCAACAGCTCTGTAAGAACGAAGTAAAGAATACAACCCCAAAGAAACCATCAACAGATCTGTGGGAACAAAGTAAAAAGTATAACCCCAAAGAAACCATCAACAGATCTGAGGGAACAAAGTAAAGAGTATAACCCACAAGAAACCATCAACAAATGTAATATTGGATGAATCCCAACTGGCATCCTATAACCTTTACAACCACACTTCAGACCAAGGTACACTGCAGGGATACAGGGACAAATTGGGACGTATAAATTATCTGTACTTTACCGGAACGAGTCAAACCCCCAATGGCTTCTTCCTCTTCTTCTTCTTTCACCACAACACCACCCTCCTCCTCCTGGTCGTTGTCATCGTCGTCTTCTTCTTCTTCTTCTTCTTCTTCTTTTACTGCATCAATGTTGTCCTCCTTTTCTTCCTCTCCTACTTTGACAATGAAAGAACACTCCTCTTCCTCTTCCTCCTCCTCTTTGATGATGATGTTAAGGTGTGGCGTTTGCCAACAGTCTACTATTTCCACCTTCAACAGCCTGTATCTGTAGTTGGGGTCTCTGTAGTTGGTGTTTGTGGGTGGCAATAACCTGTAACTGTAGGTGGAATCCGTTGTGCCTGTTGGTTTGGGTTCAGTGTTAGGAAACAGAATCAGAAACATTTAACCGTCAGCAAATAGAGAGATCCTCCACACTTTCCACCAGAGGAATTTCACAAAGAAATAAATAAAAGGCGTAACTTACTCATTTCAGTCCCATCCGTGTCATCTCCATGGGAGGAGTCGCCCGCAGTGCATTGTGGGCTAGTAACTTCTGACCTGTGTTGGGCTGGATTAGCCATGGCACCTTGGGGTGGATCAAACATTTGCCTATAAGAGGAAAAAAAGACATATTAAAGAATGATATGTAGTTTGTTCACAGCTACAGTGTGTGTGTAAAGTCAACCACAATGTTTTATTTGCAGATCATCTGTCAAACAGGGAGCGACCAACAACAGTTTGCCAGCAGAAACTTTGACTAAACTGTGGTTCTTGCTGGACTAATGAAATAGTTTGGTACCTTTTATTTGGAGGTTCCCTGCAGGGGGACACGGTCACACCCCCTGCTTCTGTAGGGTTCGGATATTTTTTTATCGGCTTTCCGTCATTGAAGTTCTGAAAATAAAATGTTGGACAGCTAAAAAAAAGTTTTGAAATGGCGCGACAATGATGAATCGACGGACACGGCACTGCTACGGACATTTATTGCATAGCAGAACTAGTCTAGAGCCTTTGGTGTGCGTCATCTGCCGAGTGGGGATTCCTGCGTTACGGACAACATGAATTAAGCTTTTGAAGTGCATGTTGAAACTTCCACTAGGGAGGGTAAGTCCCCCAAAACTGGACTTGGTCATTTTAATTAGAATGAATGAGTTAAGTTTTGGTCGAGTTCTACTGATCCCTTTATAGCATCTACTGATTAGATTCAACTTTGTCACTGAACAAGTACAGTACCACAACATTTTGTAAAATACTGAAGGATATTTGTATTAGTACAACGTGTGTCATTCTTTCCCAGAGCAAGACAGATGACTATAATTGTTGCCAGGTTCTCGATGTAAAGAAGAATCTGTTCTTACCTGGCAACATAACTAAAAAATAAGAATCTAGATCTAGATAGAAAGTTCATGGGGCATGAACATGTTTTCACCATTCCAAATGGCAGACAACATTTGGAATGGTGAAGAATTCCGTTTCGCAATAAGCCACAGATCGTTAACATGTCCATAAGCACATTAAGAAATACTGCAGTCCTGTGTCCACCATACACACACCAGAGCTCATTTACCCAGTCTTCACAAAGATAAATCTATCAAGCGAACCCTGCTTCAAACCGCCATTAGGAATGACTTATACCCCGAAACATAACGGAATGGACTAGCAACTCGGTCAACCCCGTACCTAACCATAGCCTATAGAAGAGTGTTGGGCCTGTTTTACATTACATCCCGTCATATTGCAGTCAATAGCCGTCTTACCGGGCATCTCTCAATGTGTTTTTTCAAGCTAGAAGTGCCTGTTCGTTTACTCTGATAGGTGAAAACGCGCTTGCACATTTTGCACGCTACGAATCCATCCACATGTTGTTTCTCAGCGTCAACGATAACTCCGAAATCATCCCATACGTCTGACTTAACTCGTGCCATGTTTTTAACTATTTTAAACTCCCCACATTTTAATTTTTGGGTCAAAAACTGGGCTTCCGTGGTATACTTGTTGTTCTCCATTTTTTTGCTCTCTTATCTGGAACCAGGGAACAGTAAAAGTACTTCCGGGGCAAGACATTCCAGAATTAATACGCCTTATGACAGTAGGAAAAGTATCATTTGACACTACGAAAAGTATATATGATCTGGATTTGTTTATTCCCTGATTTAATCTTTACAGACGGGCGAGGCCGTGGTGGGAATTTTCCCCGCTGCTTTCCCCACTGGCATAGCCAACAAAATAAATAGAACAAAAATCAAGGTCATGTTAATAAATGGCTTAATTTGTACTATCGACACTAAGCGCCTACGGAAAAAAAGGAACTAAACCTTTACCACAAACGGAGCACAAACGAATTAGCCTATTTTGAGTCAATTTGGGGCAGGTTGAGGGGCTGCTGACGTCATCGACTAAATGAAACGTCTAATATATATATAAAAAACCCCACCAAAACACCGCAGCATCACAAACGGAGCACAAACAAACGAGACTATTTTGAGTGACTTTGGAGCATGTTTTGGGGCTGAGTGACCTCAGAATGACTTATAAAACATTCTTTAATATATAGAAAACGATAGCAGCACAAACGAAAATTTTAACGGCACAAACGGAGCACAAACGATTAGGCCTATTTTGCCGGGTTGGGGGCAAAATTCACGTGGGTACTTTACCGTTACGAAATTCCAGAATAAAAGTAACCAACGTAATAGTACGAAAGTATCAAAACCTGTATTTATTTGCGTTTACATTAATGTAATTTCAGCTTTACTCTTCATCAGAGCAACAGTAGAGTGCAGACATCTACATAATATTTTGTTAATACATGAACAAAATGGTCTAAACATTAATAATGACTCATATTTCACATTCCGGTTACAAATCTTTATTAAACACTCAAATAACAACAGACAGGAAAGAATACAGTATTTCCTTTACAGTTGGATTTAAAAAAAATGTTGAGGTCAAGTGCCAGAATGAATTACACTGTAAATGAAAACACACTAGCTTATCGTGGAAAGTTCAGCTCTGTTCAGCTGTGCATGGGTATTCATCCAGAAAGCTGCATGTGAAAGGAACAGAACTAGCCAACATATACCATCAGCATCATATATCATCATATACCATCAGCATCATATATCATAATATACCATCAGAATCATATATCATCATATACCATCAGCAAGCAACATAATCCAATTATTTCATACAGTCTGGACGATAATGTTGGGGAAATTGTTTTTCTACCTATCGGGTCAACATGTTTTGAAATTAGCTACAGGAGACAAGTAAGAGTGGAGCAGCCGTCTTTAAATTTTATCCTGTAATATCCACTCATTTTATACCAAGCAATCTTAAGGAGTTACGCAAACATCACAGGCCCAGGTATTACATTTGGTTGTTTAAAGATATTCAGTCGTCATCAGTAGCATAATTATACAAAGAACACTGAGAAAATATCTATTTAAAAATACATGGTGGTCCATTACAAACTATGTGTATAGAAACATGTATATACTGAATATATATATATATATATATTCATAAAAAATGTCCAGTATGTCATAATTTGATTTTATAATATTTCTCCAAATATTCCTACATCAAAGACCAATGATGTACTCATTAGTCTGGATAATAATAATATATAGGAAATGCCACATAAAGATACTATTATTGATACATTCAATCAACAGTTCATTTTAGCTGGCAATAGATTTGAAAAAACATTTGTTCTCCCGGTGGGACGGAGCAAGGTGGAGTTGTTGAAATTGTACAGGGTCTCTCGGAAAACTATGGCAACTGTTTTTTTTTCACCGGTTAGCAGTAAATTAACTCCTCAAAGCCATGCGTTGCTATAGTTACAAAGAAATCCACTGGGGTGATACAATCCGAAGTCGGGTTTACTTGCATGTGAAGTACCATTTATTGCTGGTCAGTGGCCTACACTTTCAATTTGACTCTAATCTCTGAAGTTATTCCAAAAGTATGGAAAGCTGCTCATGTTCTAACAAGGGCGGAGACTCCAAAAACCCTGGCCTTAATCAGCCAATCTAAATGATCCCGTCTAGCAAAGACTGTTGAATTATGGGTGAATACAAAGCTACCATCTTTTCCGACTGATAACTGTATTTTGAATATGCACCAATCAAGGTTCAGACCAGGATACAGCACTGTAACTGATATTACCAGGCCTTTAGACGATAAGCTGAACCGTGTTGCCCTGTTTGCTGACCTGTCAAAGGCCTTGGACACAGCTGATTAACTAGGAAATGGTTATCATCAGGCCAATGTTAATGCATGTTTCTGGTTTCGGGACTATCTTCATGATAGGACGGAGGCTGTGACCGAAGGGGTCAGTTCTTGATATCTTGAAGTATGTAAAGTTTCATCCAAGGGCTCCAATTTGGGTCCTCTGTTGTTTAAGCTCTATATAAATGACATTGGTGACACTGAAATACTGTAAAATAATAAATAAAATAAAACCTCTAAGCATAATAGAAATTCAACTTGGGACCTAGAATAAATACAAATAAAACAAAATACATGAGAACTGTGGGGTTTAACTCCAACCCTGTTCCTGTAGATCCACCCTCCTGTGGTTTGGAGTGAAAACCCACTGGATTATAAATACATTACTCTACGATCGCCACTCCACTGCTGCTGTGTGAAGCCAGGTGGCGCTGCAGGCTCACCTGCCAAACAAAGCCTTTCCCACACACGTGGCAGACGTACGGTTTCTCTCCGGTGTGGGTGCTCTGGTGGGCCTGCTGGCTGCGCAGGTCCGAGAACTTCTTCCCGCACCTGGAGCAGTCATAGGGTTTCTCCCCGGAGTGAGTCTGCAGGTGAACCTTCAGAGCGTTTGACGTCCCGAACGACTTTTTACACTCTGCACACTGATGCGGTTTGTTCCCTTTGTGAGCCTGCTGATGCACCTGTCAGAGAAATAGGATGGCAGGTTGGAACTTCATATAACGGGAAGTTTATGGACACGTCCTGAGGATTGTTGACCTGGGAGATTTGGTCAAAAAATTGCAATAAATGTAACATTTATGTGCAATTCCTTTTAAACAACTACCACGATTATTGGAGTCATCAATTGTCCCATTTACAATTCCCCCATATCAGCAATATTAATCAAATTGAAAACAGACAACTCTCTAGTTTAGGCTACTTAATGAACCTTATTAACAAAATACCTGCGGTAAGTGCTTGGTATAGTTGGTGTAATATTTTTGCTTCTCTCACTTCATACCATCAAAAATAAAATAAAAGCTGATATCAGGCATTCTTTAACCTGCTGAATTCCCTATTCCTATCTGTACATGTGTCTCAATCTATTTATTTTAACTTAATGTCTACTTAAATTTTTTTTACCTTAAATTATTTGGCGTTTTGTGTCCTGCCTTATCTTGCATTTGAATGCCAGGTCATCCTCAACAATGAGAAATTGTTCTCAATTGACTTACCTGCACTAACAGACAATAATGAACAGAACCAATGTGACACCTCACGCTACTGTCACAGACGCGTACTGTTCTATCGCATTTAAATGCCACCTGCTACAATACATTTGGCTAGCTGCAGCCCAATGTCTAATACCACATGGCTGTTTGGCAGCACCTACAGGTTGTCTAGCAACTGCATGTCAGTATGACAGATCTAGAAACGTTTGGAATAATTATGTGCGCTAGCAAGATATCTTTACTCACCTTCAGATAGCTTGAACTGGAGTAGTTCTTCCCACACTCAGTGCAGTAGTAATAGTCCACACCAGCCAGGACTCTTAGAGCTCTCTTCCGCCCCAGCGGTGTCAACACCTCCCCTGCCGTCTCCGCATCTATCCCAAATTCAACATCCGCCCCCTCGACGTCATGTAACCGCTGGTGCGTCCTGAGCAGACGTCTCTTGGTGAAGCCCTTCCCACACACGGAGCAGTAGTGAGGTTTCTCTCCGCTGTGAGTTCTCTGGTGGTCCTTGAGGTGCTGGAGTCTGAGGAAGCTCCGGTCGCAGTCGGAGCAGTGGTGTGGTTTCTCTGTTGTGTGAATCATGCGGTGCTTACTGAGGTTGCGACGGCCGCCGAAGGTCTTGCCGCAGTCAGGACAGACATAAGATGGGCGCTCTGTGGCATCGTATGTAATTCGGCATTGTTGTATTTTCCTGTGAGAGTTCAGCTTGGCACGGCTGTCGAAACTCTTCCCGCAGTCATGGCAGTACAGAACAGTAGACTGAGACACCTGGGGCTGTTGAGCCTTTTTGGGTTTTTTCTGTTTTCGAGGTTTTTCTGATGCAGACGAGCTCTTCCTGGTGACATGCAACTGGTCGCTATTTCCATCTGTGGGAACGAAATAAAGAATATTTGGTAAAATCTGAAGAAATAACCATTCCAACAATTCATGCAAAATGCACCTTATTCGAGATGTATCTCCCTAAGCACATCCTATGCCGTTCGGGTTCTTAACATGCTGCTCGCTCAACCAAGCGGTCAAGACTGGAATCCTTATGCGCCTGATGGCACTCATTCTCTGGACTTCAACCTTGATAGAGCTCACAGACGCCCCACGCCACAAAGTGTCGCTAAAGTGCGATGGGGCAAGGAAACCTTATGCGATCACTAATCCCCCAACATGGATGGTACAGGCTAATTGCCCTGGGCAAATCTAAGAGGCAAATTCAGAACCTGATCTATTAACCAAAGAACTTAAGGCTCTGCAACGTTAGGGTATACCTTAGGGCTCTGTAGGAACAGAGTATACCTTAGGGCTCTGTAGGAATAGGGTATACCTTAGGGCTCTGTAGGAACAGAGCATACCTTAGGGCTCTGTAGGAATAGGATATACTTTAGGGCTCTGTAGGAATAGGGTATACCTTAGGGCTCTGTAGGAATAAAGTATACCTTAGGGCTCTGTAGGAATAGAGTATACCTTAGGGCTCTGTAGGAATAGGGTATACCTTAGGGCTCTGTAGGAAAAGGGTATACCTTAGGGCTCTGTAGGAATAGGGTATACCTTAGGGCTTTGTAGGAATAGGGTATACAGTGGATATAAAAAGTCTACACACCCCTGTGAAAATGGCAGGTTTTTGTGATGTAAAAGAATGAGACAAAGATAAATGATGTCAGAACTTTTTCCACTTTTAATGTGACCTATAATGTGAACAATTCAATTGAAAAACAAACTGAAATCTTCGAGGGGAAAAAATGAAAAATAAAAACCTTACAATAACCTGGTTGCATAAGTGTGCACACCCTCTTATAACTGGGGATGTGGCTGTGTTCAGAATTAACCAATCACATTCAAACTCATGTTAAATAGAAGTCATTACACACCTGCCATCATTTAAAGTGACTCTAATTAATCACAAATAAAGTTCAGCTGTTCTAGTAGGATTTTCCTGACATTGTCTTAGTTGCATCTCAGAGCAAAAGCCATGGTCCGCAGAGAGCTCCCAAAGCATCAGAGGGATCTCATTGTTGAAATATATCAGTCAGGAGAAGGGTACAAAAGAATTTCCAAAGCATTAGATATACCATGGAACACAGTGAAGACAGTCATCATCAAGTGGAGAAAATATGACACAACAGAGACATTACCAAGAACTGGTCGTCCCTCCAAAATTGATGAAAAGACGAGAAGAAAACTGGTCAGGGAGGCTTCCAAGAGGCCTACAGCAACATTAAAGGAACTGCAGGAAGTACTGGCTGTGTGCTACATGTGACGACAATCTCCCGTATTCTTCTTATGAATGGGCTATGGGGTAGGGTGGCAAGACGGAAGCCTTTTCTTACAAAGAAAAACATCCAAGCCCGGCTGAAGTTTGCAAAAACAAACATCAAGTCCCCCAAAAGCACGTGGGAAAATGTGTTATGGTCTGATGAAACCAAGGTTGAACTTTTTGGCCATAATTCCAAAAGGTATGATTGGTGCAAAAACAACACTGCACATCACCCAAAGAACACCATACCCACAGTGAAGCATGGTGGTGGCAGCATCATGCTTTGGGGGACTTTTTCTTCAGCTGGAACCGGGGCCTTAGTCAGGGTGGAGGGAATTACCAGGGTGGAGGGAATTACCAAAATTCTCTCCACCAGGCAATTTTGGCACAGAATCTTCAGGCGTCCGTTTAGAATGCTGAGATGAAGAGGAAGTTCACCTTTCAGCACAACAACGACCCGAAGCACACATCCAAGTCCACAAAAGCATGGCTTCACCAGAAGAAGATTAACGTTTTGGAATGGCCCAGCCAGAGCCCAGACCTGAATCCAGTTGAACATCTGTGGGGTGATCTGAAGAGGACTGTGCACAGGAGATGTCCTCGGAATCTGGCAGATTTGGAGCACTTTTGCAAAGAAAAGTGGGCAAATATTGCCATGTCAAGATGTGCCATGCTAATAGACTCCTACCCAAAAAGACTGAGTGCTGTAATAAAATCAAAAGGTGCTTGAACAAAGTATTAGTTTAAGGGTGTGCACACTTATGCAACCAGGTTATTGTGAGTTTTTAATATTTTATTTTTACCCCTCAAAGATTTCAGTTTGTTTTTCAATTGAATTGTTATAGGTCACATTAAAGGTGGAAAAAGTTCTGACATGATTTATCTTTGTCTCATTCTTTTACATCACAAGAACCTGGCATTTTAACAGGGGTGTGTAGACGTACCTTAGGGCTCTGTAGGAATAGGGTATACCTTAGGGCTCTGTAGGAATAGGGTATACCTTAGGGCTCTGTAGGAATAGGGTATACCTTAGGGCTCTGTAGGAATAGGGTATACCTTAGGGCTCTGTAGGAATAGAGTATACCTTAGGGCTCTGTAAAAATATTTCTGGCATTTCTGGCAATAAAAAGTCTACTGTTTTGTCATTGTAGAAATTGTATATGGGGTACATTTAGGATGTTCTTGTGCTTACCAGGATGAGTAAAATCCCTGATAGCTTGTTCTTTGTTGATCAAATAACCACTCTCTTCCTGGTCTTCTTCTTTGTTGACCAAAAAACCACCCTCTTCCTGGTCTTCTTCTTTGTTGACCAAACAACCACCCTCCTCCTGGTCTTCTTCTTTGTTGACCAAACAACCACCCTCCTCCTGGTCTTCTTCTTTGTTGAACAGACAACCACTGTCTTCCTGGCAATCTTCTTTGTTTACCAAACAACCACCCTCTTCCTGGTCTTCTTCTTTGTTGACAAAACAACCACCCTCCTCCTGGTCTTCCACTTTTATTTCTTCCTTTACTTGGTTTACTTTTTTAAATTCTTCTTCAACTTTTACTTCTGTAAATTCTACTTTCTCGTCCTTCACTTGTACTGTTACTTCTTTTACTATTTCTTCTTCCTCTACTGTTACTTCTTTTACTCCTTTTTCTTCTTTAAGTCCATTGACTTTTTCCTCCTGTTCTTCCTCTGCTTTGACTATAAAATACAATTCTTCCTCCTCCTCTTTGATTATGTGGTTCCGGTATGTTTGCCGGCAGTCTACTACTTCCAGCTTCAAAAACCTCTTGCTCTCGTTAGGATCTGTCATGTTGGTGTTTGTGGGCAGTTATCTATAAGTGTTAGTAGAATCCATTGTGTCTAAGGGTTTGGGTTCAGTAATAGGAAACAGAATAGGAAAAATGTAACCATTAGTAAATTATAGATGCTTTTTCAGAGAGTTTACAGTGTCACTGTGTTAGCTAACAACAAGTCCTCCACACTTTCCACAAAAGGATTTTTAAGAGAAACAAACGAAGGCCGAACTTACCGCTTTTAGTCACCTCTGTGTCATCTCCATGGGAGGAGTTACTCAGAGTGCTTTGTGGGCGTATGACCTCTGATCTGTACAAGGCAGGAATCAATATCCTTTCTAATACCTGATGGTGGATCACACAGCTGCCTATACAAATATAATACACATAAATACACATTCAACTCCAATGAATTACAAGTTAATTGTTTATGCTGGTCGTCTATGTAGTGTTTTGGGAAAAACATAAAAGAGCTTATTAATTAAGTTATATAGAGTTCTGGAGACGGAGTCAGACTGTGGACACTTTCATTGCGATGAAGACCACTGGATGCAGCCAGAAGATGAAGTGAATTTACAGAATTGAGTCCCTGTATTTATATCCATAAGAAGATATACCCCTTACACCTACTAGGTAAACATCACTGGTAAAATAACACTAACATGGTTACAAAACCATACTCGCTTCTAATTGGTTTACTGAAACACATCATCTCTGATCCCAAGTTCTTCTGCCAATACAGGTTCTGGCCATTCATGTACATAACAGTTCAGACCCTTTGCCATGACACTCCACATTTTGCACGGATGCATCCTGTCCTTTGATCATCATTAAGATGTCTCTAGGATTGGATGGGGGTCCACTTGGCGCTCAATTCCCTGCCCCTCACTAACCCTCACACTTTATCCCACCCTAAGCTGACACCCTACTCACTCTTCACATCCCGAGCTATAGCGCTAGGGTGTCGAGACTGTCAACCTCGATAAGGGGAGACTTCTGACGAATTTTAAAGAAAATTATCTCGAGTGCCCTGTTCCAAGTCTCATTTTGCCCAGCAACAATGCTTATTCAGCTCAGCGAGAGGTTAGATCAAGCTCAGGCAACCGTTCACTCCCTCACTACAACAGGGTCAAACCGGCTTTATCTAGTTCAACATAGATCGTCATGTACTTTAAGTCAAAGGTTGTTTTACAAACATGAGAATAGTACAAGCAGAAGTGCAGGTTAAACAGAGATGCCTAAACTTGCTCAATATATACATGAAGGTATGAGTCTTATCAATAAATTTTTGCATCTTTTATTGGGGGGGGGTTAAACACACTTTTTGCTAAGAAGTTGCTACAGCGTGCTACAGACATGACCCCTGCTATTGTAGGGTTAGCACAGGGTTTGCTTGGCTTTCCGTCAGTGACACGCTAAATGAAGCGCAGGACAGTTATCAGTTAGACATGAGAGACATTGTGAATAGATTGAGATACAAATGGTTAATAGGTTGAATTGAACTGTAACAGTACAATTAACAATGAATCTTGGGAACTTCGCAACTTAGACGAATAGGTCCACCCATGTTCTGAGTGGGGAAACACCTAGCGTCATGTATACCCTTACATGGGCAGGCAAAGGTGCATACTGTATTCTATGGCAGCATGGGTTTGAATCTGCAGTGCCACAACTAGATATAATATAGATCATATCGGGATAGAGCTGCGGAGTATTGAACAGAAACAAAAAACGTACCTTTGCAAACGTATGTGTTTCTTGTAATAATGGACGTGTTGATCTGTGACTGAATTTGGTGTTCAACAAAGTCGAATCCAGAGCTGACACTTTAAAATTTTTTGGATACCCAATGTTACAGCTTCCCCAAGCACAAAGTTTGACATTACTTTCTTTCATATGACAATTTCCGAAAATTCGTCGCATTCCAATATCGCCAAAGCTTACAGTTTGACTGAACTTAACAAAGCATGTTACAGAGGTTGTGGCAGGTTACACTTGCACTGCGTAACACTTTTATTTCCCTGCAAACTGTGACAACTAAATTGTTTCGTGGTGCAATGGAGAAGTTTTATAGAAAATAACAATTTAACAAACAAGCAGTCAGTCAACCACAGTTGACAGACGCTACATCCGGGGGGGAAAAGAACTCGAACTTTGACCTGGAAATAGATGTATATTTTTTCGTTTCAAAATAATAGTTTCAATATGACCATAGCGGAAATCCACCAATCACAGTATAGTTAAATGGAACGCAACAAATGAGGAGCAACAACACAGTTGTTTAGCTCACCGATGACCATTGTATCAACGCGTGACAGAAGTGGGAGTTGCTGATCGGAAAATGTTGAGCGGTTTTATTACCGCAAAACTAGCATAAATACAACTTCGGAAAATCCTCCATTCCGAGGTGATGTGAACTTCCAGCATAGTTGCCACGGACGTTATTCCTGAGGTAAGAAAGTGTCTATACCTGACATATGCAGTTCAACATTGTTTGGTACATGTATAGCTAGTTTACTAGTTAGCTTGTTAACGTTGGTCTTAACATAGTCTGGCTAGTCAATCCAGTTTGTTAGCTGCTGTACAGTGATTTAGTAAAGCTAGCCGAAATACTTATTGAATGGCTAGCCATCTGTAAAGATTCTTCCTTGTTCGACTATAGATTTTTTTTGTCTTCATGTTAGTTTATCTTCGACGCAGGCTCTTAGGCATATGTTTAGTGTTTGCGGGCACCTGCGAGAATTTCTGCTTCCTGGTTGCTAACTGTCTTTTAGCTAACCAAACTATATTGCTGTATCAACGTCCAGATAATAAAACTGAAGTTAGAAAGACACATGAATGGGTTCGTGCCGTGGTAGCGTTATAACTGGCTGTATTAACAATAACATACCTTATAATAACTCTAAATCAGACGGATATATTAGGGTAATAACTTATTGGAGACAGCAAAGTGCACAGCAGCATAGGAAGTAGTGCGCCATACGAATTGCCATTTAACTCTCCAGGTTAGTCACATTCAGATAAAAATAAGTCAGTATGTATGTAGTTTTTAGAGGTTAAAACATTTGACCCCCATTATTACCGTAGTTTTCGATCTGGCTTTTTTTGTTTTAGACAGACACTGTTTTAAGTACAGGCCAGGGGTTTCGAAAGACAGATCTTCCAAAATGCTGGCAAAGGGCCTTAGTCAGAACTTTTCTTTACTCTACGACAGTAAAAGTGCGTTAGTGCTGTTTCTGTTTTAATTCCACTGCCGTGTGCAGAGCACCAGTTTTGTTTTTGGTTTCGCGTTTAGTCCCAAATAAGAGGGTGAAGTGATGGACGAATCAGACTTTCAGTTTGTAGACCTCCACTGTGCTGTTGTAGCATCTTGGCTGTTCTATGATCTATGAGGCCTAGCCTGTAGCACAGCACTGGTAAGACATTCTGCTGGACTAACTTTTTCTTCAGCAGTCGTCACAGTGCACTTTTACAGATATCCAGCTTAAGATGGGTGTTAAGTTCAAGGTTCATCGAGTTTACCAACTACATGGACCTAGTGGATGTGCAGTATACACGTTCTCTGTCTCTTTAACCTTGTAACATTCTCCCCCTCCTAGACATTTTGGGTGAATGTATTTTCGTTGACTTGCCACTGAACTACATCGGACCCTCACAGTACCTCACTCTTTTTTCGTTCTCTCACTTTTCCCCCCCGACCCCAGATGATCCGGCAGGACAACCAGCCGATGAAGGCAGACGATGACGCTAACAGCTCCGCCCCACAGCCTCTCCCTGCTCTCTCCGAACCCGTGACCCCTCCTCCCGCGGCCTTCCACCCTCCATCGTCAGCATCCGGCCCGCCTCCCCCGACCTCCAAGCCTTCTTCCTCCCCACGCCTTCGGTCATCCGCCCACTCCCTTATCTCCGAGGACCAGTTTGCCTGCCACTGTTGCTACGACATCCTGGTCAACCCGACGACGCTGAACTGTGGTCATAGTTTCTGTCGTCACTGCCTGGCTCTGTGGTGGGAATCCAGTAGGAAGACTGAGTGTCCAGAGTGCCGGGAGAAGTGGGAGGGATTCCCCAAAGTCAACATCCTACTGAGGTGAGGTCTTCACTGGTACTGCCGCTCACCAACGGTGCCCCCTTCTCTGCCAATCCCTAAACCTAACCCTTAATCCCTAAACCTAACCCTTAATGCCTAAACTTAACCCTAATTATAAGCTTCTCCGTGGAGTTCTACCTATTCCGCACTTGAACACTTCCTTGTGTGCGTTTGTGTGTAGCCAGAGTCCTATAACATTCTGATAGCACCTCTTTTAACAGCCATTGTTAAGGAATATCTGTCGTTGTTTCAAATCGTTTTTCAAAAACCTATGAGAAAAGCAGATAGTATTAAAAAAATGCCTATCACTGTACGGACTTATTTTGCTACTTGCTTTTTTTTGCTTGCATGCTGCAGGTCATTTCATGAAATATTTTGGGAGGCACTCATGTATTGTTACATTACCAACATTTTGAGAATTGACGTGCCAACACGGCGGTGTCTTTTGTAAAACCTGTTTACAGCTCTGGGTCTTGTTGGCAGGATCGTATTCTACTGTTTGTTTTTCCACAATGCCCCAATATTGTTAAAGTACTGAAGACAGTCACCGTTGTATTGAGGTATTCAAAGTAACACAACAGGACGGTTTAAGATATTTTTACTACCCTCCCTGTTTCCAGTGTGTGACTCCCTCCCCCTCCTCTCTCAGGGACGCCGTAGAGAGGCTGTTTCAGGACGTTGTGGAGAGACGGAGAGCAGAGATCCACGGGAACCCCAAAACCTCACAGTGCCTGCTGGCCTTTCAGAGGTATGATACCGACTAGCTCTTTACCATCGTAATGTAGTTCATAATTTGGGATTCTTATTTAGGTGAAATTCTGGCCATACAGGGATCACTGACAGTCAAACGCTTTTCTAGGGTGACAGGTCTCTGTGTGCATTTGTCTTGTCTGTCACCTGTCTCAGTGCTCCTGTCTGTCACCTGTCTCTGTGCTCCTGTCTGTCTCTAGGTATGGAGATGAGCAGATGGCCCGAGGACCCACCAGAAACAGCCCTCGCAGGGGGGCAGGAGGCTTCTTCTCTGGAGTCCTCACAGCTCTGACGTGTGTTGCGGTAAGTGTCTGTGTGTGTCTCAGTAGGGGACAACGTCTCTGTGTATCTTTTCACTTGGCTGTGTGTGTGCTTCTGTCAGTTGGTTAATCCAGAATGTTTCACAACTACTACAGAACCCCAACCTCACATTGACCGTAGAATTCAACTACTACAGAACCCCCACCCAACCTCATTGGCCGTAGAATTCAACTAGTACAGAACCCCCACCCAACCTCATTGGCCGTAGAATTCAACTAGTACAGAACCCCCACCCAACCTCACATTGACTGTAGAATTCAACTACTACAGAACCCCAACCCAACCTCACATTGACTGTAGAATTCAACTACTACAGAACCCCAACCCAACCTCACATTGACCGTAGAATTCAACGTTTGTTTTTGATGCAAACATTTACATGTGAAGTGTTTTCTGTCTCCCATTCACATGTACTGCTGCAGCATGGAAAACCTGCCCACTGCTCTATAAGGAAAATCTCTCCTTTATTTTTCCAGTTGTCATGTAGGATGGACCCGTATTTTAATAAATTTCAATTTTTCATTACATTGCAGGGCAAATCTATTAAAAGACAGATGGTTGTCCTCCAACCTGTCTGTCTGTCGGGGTCCAACCTGTCTGTCTGTCGGTCTCCAACCTGTCTGTCTGTCTCTTAACAGGTGGTTCTTTTGGTGTATCACTGGTCAAGTGGTGATGGAGTCCATGACCTTCTGGTCAGTAAACCAGTGCCAAAATGGACCCCGGAGGAAGTTCTGTTTTGGCTCGAGAACCTCGGTCCCTGGGCCTCCCTCTACAGGGATCCCTTCCTACAAGAGAATGTCAACGGGCGGTACAGTCTCTTCCTCTATGGACACTCCATCTTTATTTCTCCGTCTGATTTTTATTTTAGTTCTCCGTCTCTCCCCGATTGTCACGGCTTGTTTTCTCTCTTCTCACTCTCTGTATTTCTCTCCGTTTGTCTCTCTCCGTCCATCCGTCAGGTTGCTGTTGATGCTGGGCGATGAGGAGCTGACACGACATCCGTACAACATAGAGAACCTCGCCCACAGGAGAGCGATTCTCGCCGAAATGGACCGGGTCAAAGAGCTTGGCGTCAAACCACCTCAGAACCTCTGGGAGTACAAGGTCTGGATGCCAACTGGCACCCTCTTCCCTAGCTAGTGCACTACATTTGACCGGGGTCTATAGGTGTAGTGCACTACCATTTGACCGGGGTCTATACGTGTAGTGCACTACCATTTGACCGGGGTCTGCAGGTGTAGTGCACTACCATTTGACCGGGGTCTGCAGGTGTAGTGCACTACCATTTGACCGGGGTCTGCAGGTGTAGTGCACTACCATTTGACCGGGGTCTGCAGGTGTAGTGCACTACCATTTGACCGGGGTCTGC
>JACXGI010000943.1:6915-94910 GCA_016801175.1 Esox masquinongy
TCTCTAACCCTCCCTCACACACGGTCTTTCTCTCTAACCCTCCCTCACACACGGTCTTTCTCTCTAACCCTCCCTCACACACGGTCTTTCTCTCTAACCCTCCCTCACACACGGTCTTTCTCTCTAACCCTCCCTCACACACGGTCTTTCTCTCTAACCCTCCCTCACACATGGTCTTTCTCTCCCTTTAAACCTCTCTGACACTCTCTCTCTCGCACTTTCATTCATGCACAAGACACTCTCTTCAATAGACTAGGACTACATGTAGTCAGTGTAGTGTAGAAATGTAGACCATGTAAGTTAAGATCACATACACTACTAAGAGTAATAATGTTAAAAATAGGCCTAGTAGCTCTTGTCATGGTGTCAACATTACCAACGACTACAACAACATGAATACCTCAAAGTAAAAGTTTGGTTTAAACATCTGAAAACTATCTCCATCTTCCTCACCTCCTCTCTCTAAACTCCCTCTTCATTCCTTCCTCTGTATCTCCCTCTTCCACCCCCACTCTCCCTGTCTCTGGTAAACTATCCATTGGACTTCTATTTGTCACAGATCTAGTAAGGCCCATTGTTTTACCAGTGGTGATGCTCTGTGCCTGTATGTCTGGAGGTACAGTATAGATATAATGTCTCAAAGTACTGATCTGAAGTTGCTGGATCTTCACACCTGTACTCACAGGCCTCAGAGAAACGAATCACATCTGAGCTTCACACAGAGTAATACATCATCTCACAAATTCTGATTCACACTATTTTAGACTGCACAGCTGGGACAGAGAGATGGTGATAGAGGGAAATATTGTCAGAGGAAAAAGAAAGATGGTGGGTATTATCATAGGGTTTAGTCTGGACATGGTGAGAGGGTTTAGATTAGGTTTTGTCAGAGGGTTTACTTGTTTTGGCCGGAATGCAATTATTTAACACTCTTCTTCTGGTAACAGAAAAACGTATATGTCAAAAGGCTCACCACTGAGAGAAAATCGGCAGAATGTTGACTAGTTCCATCTCGATAAAATGGATGGAAATATAAACGTTTTTACTATGGCTTTCAGATTTAGCACTAAAGGCACATTTCACTGTAATTTCTAATAATTTTTACCTACATCCTAACGGTGCTAAATGATCTATGGTATTACCATACTAAAACAATTCAACATCGTATGTAAGTTTAACAGAAAATGCAAAATGAGTGTGAGGACTTCAGTTTTAATTTAGAACACATTTTAAAATGCTATATTGACCTCCTCTCGACAAACAAGATGAGATTACGATTACTTTGCTTCTAGTCATGCCTAAACACTGATCTGAATACGTTGTTGTGTGTTTCTCCTTCATGGTTGAGACTAGCTTTAGGGGAGTGTGAGTTGATCTTAGCTGACGTTAGCTGTTGCGTCTTCTCCAACAAAACAATTTTCCCAAAGGGTATGAGATGAGTCAAATATAGGACAAATCCACAGATAGGTAGCTATGGCGACTGCTGGTAAGGCAACATGTGAAGTGACACTTGTTCACACACAATCACTAAACGCACGTACACATGCACATCAGTTCAGAACAGAAACACTGAGGCAAACAACCTTGAAGAAAACCTTTGTAAAAATAAAAGATGATGTAATAAGTGTAGATGATGTTTTTGCTGTAATAGTGACTCAGTGATGGTGTACAAGTCGATGTTACGTAATGATGTCAGGGCGTGGACACTGAGCAGAGTCCAGAGCTCTTCAGTGATGATGTAATTCTACAGACATGTCAGGGAAGACATGACAGCCTGGGAGAACTGCTAATGGGTCTCTATATCCTCATGGCATGTATTAGAGGTAATGACTCTAATGGAGTGTGTGTGGTGTGTAAAGGAGTGCGTGTAGGTGTGTGTGTGTAATACAAGCTGGTCTGAGCAGATAAAGGTCAATTCTAGATGTTCCTTCCACATGGTTAAAACATTTACAAATGACTTGGGAAACCTGCGAAGAGGGACAATGGTGAGGTCTGTCACATCTAAATCAACTGGCAGTTTGGTAGATTCTTTTGGACAGGGATGACTTTGACAAAGGCTCTGAATTCAAAACCATATAGAAGTGCCACCAACTTTGCAAAGGTTCTAGGTTCAAAACAATGTAAAGGGAAAAGTTTGCTCCTTTTTACCGTTCACTTTTACACCAAAGGGGGAGAGGCAATGCTTCCTTTATTAAAGCCCTTCCCAAACCTTAAACCTTTCATTAATCACTCAGAATGAATACCTAACCCTAGTACCTGACTTTAACCCTAACCATGAACTTAAAAAGTTAGAATGAATACTTAACCCTGACCTTAACCCCAACCATAATACATAATCCCAACTCTAACCTTATCCTCTAACCCTAACCGTGTTACCTAACCATAACCTGAACTTGTGCGGGGACCATGCTAAAATTCTCCTAATTGTTTTATACCTGTGCAACGGGCGTGTTCATCTTCACTATCGTTCATTTATTTATGATAAAAGTATGCTTTCACTTCGTCCGTAGATGTTTATTCCCCGCTAGACAAATGTCAAATACTAACAAGAAACTGTGAGTTCATGTTGGCACTACATGTGTGAATGCTTGTGTGACTTTTTTTTTTTTTGCACGTGTCTTTTCAGATGTACCCACACGTGTGTGTGGGTTGAGCCTGCAGGCTCGCTCATTGTTTTGTGGCAATGTTGGTCCACATGTTCTGGGCTGAGTCTAAATTTCAACCTCCTCTACAGAATGACACGTTATAGTCAGGTTAGCCTGACAAGAAGCAATGGGATATTAAGCTCATCCGGTAAGTGAGTGGGCTGGTCGTTGTTCTGGATGAATTGAAGCAACCTCCGTGCCTCTCATAGCCTTCTCCTCCGTGATGCAGTGATCTTCCTCCCACCGGGGCTCTTCAATGTCCAATCTGTTTCCAGGTCTGTAGACAGTTTGAGGATACAGAAAAACACAAACTTCCAGACACCCACATGATCAATAAAAATGTCCTTCAATAAGCCACGATTAATGTGCATGTGTGTGTGTGTGTGTGTGTGTGTGTGTGTGTGTGTGTGTGTGTGCGGACGTGTGTAAAAAAGAAAGACAAAGAGAGAGTGACTGTGTGTGTCTGGCTCGCATCCCATGACTAATCTCGCAGTCACACCTCTCCACCTGTTTTTTCTCTCATTATCACTGTAGAACAGTTTCAACCGTGCTCTCCACCTCACCACACTCCCCCTGTTACCTGTCCATCTGTCTACCTGTTTGTCTCACACCTGTCTCTCCCCACAGGGACAACATTTAATACCACCCTCCTCAGAGCAACTTAAACACTATCGGGAAGTGAATGAAATAAAGACGGAGATAAGTAGAGAGCGACATTAAAATGGATTAAGGGTCGAGAGGGGGAGAGAGAAAGAGAAAGAGAAAGGGAGAAGCAGAGGAGTGGGGGGCTAAAAGAGTAGTAAGAAACCACTGTTGTCTGGTGATATGTACTGTAAATTTGCATAGTACAATGCTGGTTGTCACCTGTAGCCAGAGTTTGAGGCGACAGTCCATGACGAACTTGAACACACACATACAAAAGTGTAACTACTTCTATCCTATCTCCTGTGATCCAAACAGCAACAGCTATGGTTTAAATTGAGTCAAAGGAGGTCAAAGACTCTCACTTTCCATGAACTTGTGTGTGCATGCTTGTGTGTGTGCATGTGTGTGTTCGTGTGTGTGTGTGCAGCCGTGCATGGCATGCATTCATTTTCATGTGTTTGTGTGTGTTTCAAAAGTCTGCTTTGTTTTGTCTGTTTTATAATTTGGAGGTTTCGCACACTCCATGGGGACTGTCTCCACTTCCTTTCAGACAATCTTTTTAAATGTTTATTCAGTCTTTCGTTAAGTGGAACATCTTTCCCTTCAAAGGCAGGCTAAATCAATGTTGTCTCTGCTGTACTAAACATGATATGCTGAGGGGGAAATATGGAAATTGCCTCAGAATGGGAGACAACAAGTATCACCGGTTTGGAACCAACATTTTTTCCAATAATTTTGTTCTGAACAGAACCAGGATTTATTTCTATATTTTTTTTGTCCTGTTCCCCGCTGTAAAGCATAAAAGTAAACTGGTTAAGAAAAGGCTAGGTTTTGATTCGTATTTTAACCACTGATAATAATATTGAGATGTTTGTATGTTTGTATTAGACAGTTATTAGAATGAATGCAGGCAGATAAAAGAAGCAGTACTGGGTGTCAGACACAACATAGTCTTATAAGGTGACAGGGTCATTTGACATCTATTACCCTGGATCCCTTGCAGTCCATTCAATTTCATTTTTATATAATTACTTATGAGGTCTATAAACACTGTATGGGCGTTTGTAATGACATGTGTCAACATAAATTTTCTGTAATTGCTGGGTGGGTGAGCAAGTGCCTAGGTGGTTTGGTAGGATGGTGGGTAGGTGGGTGTGTTTTGCCACAGATGCTGCGTAAATCCCAGCAGATCTCGGATCAAGCCAATGTCAGCCCATAAAAGCCTTGGGGCTGAGCCTATATCATCCAGGCTAATGCCCCAACAGCCTGCATCTGGTGATGTCCCTGTGGTATCAACATTAATCCATACAGTCATACAGCATCTTTATTGAGTTTAAAACACACATAGTCATAAATGTATTGAGTTTAAAATACACATAGTTATATATTTATAAAGTTTAAAACACACATAGTGTTATATTTATAGAGTTTAAAAAACGCATAGTCATAGATTTACAGAATTCTGCCAACGCGGCTGAATGTTCCGGGAATGCAACTTTCTCGTACAAAGAGGTTAAGTATGTGATCATTCACACTTCTTTGTTGACTTGTTCAAAAAAAACAATGTATAGAATTTGAAACACATACAATACCAAAATACTATACATTTTATGTAAATGTCTGCTATTTTTGTTTTGCTCTTTTCTGCTTGTTTGCAGCACTTGATTTTTATACCACATGCAGAAAACTGACTTCCCCTCTGTTTTTGTGTAAAATATACTGTGGACTCTCCTCTCTGTTTAGCACTGGCGACAGCTTCCTCCTGACAGCCTCTCTTAGGAGACATACTGTATCCACACACACACACACACAGACACACACACACACACACACTCACACACACACACACACACACACGCTATACAAGCAATCTGACAGTAATCAGGTGTGACATTACCTCACTGACACTCTTTACACACAGAGTACATACACAGAACACATTCACACACAAAGCACAGTCACAGTCACAGAGCACACGCACACACACACACACACTCAGCAATCCAAATCAGTGAAGCCTGACAGGTTCCCCAGGGCTCTGTCATCTACTGTTGTAGCAGTCCCTCGGACACAAGGTCAACTCCATAGTCAGACTTGACTACGCACACACACACACACACACACACACACACACACACAAACCTACTGTACTACTGTAAATAACCTTGCTCTCTGTGTGTGCGTGTGTGTGTGTGTGGGTTTGTGGGTGGGTTTGTGGGTGTGTGGGTGTGTGTGCATGAGTGTGTGTCTGACTTAACTATATAACTAGAACAAAAATGCCCCCAAAATCAGAAACTGAACGAGTGTGGAGTTGACCTTGTGTCTGAGGGGAGATGAGGCAGCCGTGTAATGGGGTCTGGCAGTGAAAGGCAAACCATGTTAAATTAGTGGCAGCAGCTGCATCTCAACAGTCCAAAACTAGTAGTATTATTGAAACCCATTGTATAATGGCTATAGTTGTAATTTGTATAATACATTGATTTCAGAGCATCCAATTTACAGTACATCAGCTGCAGTATGATTTGGTCCAGTCCCTGAGTCACACCTCTATAGTCACTGGTGTAAGCTAGCTATATGTGAGTGAATGTATGTTAATGTGTCTGTGTGTGTTTGTGGTGACACGCCCATTAGGGAGCTGTGGGCGTGAACATCTGGGCACAAATCATTTTTTTAATCTATATTTGTTTTAATGTCACAAAATATGCATACCGTATGTGTGTTATTAGCATTGTAGAAGTTCATTAATTTTTTTATATAGCCCAATGTAATGGACCACTTTAGGGTGTTGAAAGAAACGACCTATCACTATATTAGGTAGCTAGCTAGCTATCATCGTCATCATGACTGAATGATTTGCATACGCTAGCTCAGGTGCCTAATAACTAAATGGCTGAGATGGCAACCTCTGTGACAAGAGTCAAGGGAGTTTTATATTAGTCTTTCCTTTTAAGAAAACCTTCCAAGATGTTTGGCTACTACTGGTTACAAATTTGAGGCAAGAGTAATTGTCTGTAAAGTTATCAGGGTGCTAAGTTGGGGTGTTGATAATTTGATGTCACATGCATAGCTTCCTGGTCTCAGATTAAGCCTAGTCCTTGACTACAACTCAAGCTCAATGGGAAATCTCCATGGGAATTTATTTTTAGTCCTAGACAAGGCTTAACATTTGTTCAGGAAACTGCCCCATTGTGCATCTGTGGGTAAATAAGTCTTAACACACTTGGTTCAATGCATTTATGGATGCTATAACCCATTTATAACCCAAAAGATGTATCTTTTTACTCTTACTGATTCAGGACGTCACTAGATTTATTTATATTACTAAACACAAACATTACGTCATTGTTTCACTGCCTATACTTACAATAACTCAAACTTAATGTTGTTTTTGCCAAATGCAAAGGATAGCATAATTTGTTTCCATGGTTATTATCCTAATTGAATGATTTCATCTCATGTGATGTCATCTCATTGGGTGCAAATGAGCATGATGTGTCATGAGTCCTGCGTGTCTGACTGATAGCATTTGTTAATAGAATCACCAATGAACTTGACGAATGAGAGAAAGAGATATAAATAGGAGGAGAGATAGATTTGAAGGAATAGGAGTATGGAAGGAGACCACAGAGATGACAGCGATGAGAGGAGAAGGAATAGAAGGCAAGAGTGAGAGATGAAAGAAGGAGGGATAGAGGAGAGGTAGAAAAGAGAATGGATGTAGGGGAAAGGACAGCATGTCAGAAAAACAGACAGAGAGAATAGTTGATTTTTATACCTATGATAGGCATTCATGAGGTAATCTCAGAACCAAGTCTTTATGTCTTAACACAATATATTCTAAAATTATAAATATATTATTTCTCCTCACCACATCTATCCTTCTCTTTTCCTTATTAAAAGTAAGAGCGTTCTGGTTCGTTGCTGTTACATAACTCTATGAAAGGTTCATGGAGGAGGCGTTTCCAGTCTCTTGTTTAAACATCCTCTGGATCCAAATGGTGGAGTTGGAAGTGAATGTTTGTGTCAGTGACAAGCCCTTACAGGCCCTTACCTGGGCTACATCACTTCACTGCACAGGCTCAAATAATATTACCTAAGGTACATAAATTGCAGAAAAACATTGTGTGGTATCTGACTCTTTCTCTCTCTTTCTTTTGCTCTGCTACTGAGAGGTGACGGAGATAGAGACAGAATGTTTTAGCAGAGAGAACCCATCCATCACCCTGGCAACCGAGAGGGTGGGCGGGACTGTATCCAGTGGCGACAGAGGCTTGTCACTCAAACTTTCACTCCTGGAGTCTCTTGTAGAGGTGAGAGGATCAATGTCAGAGCAGGAGCAGACAAAGGACAGAGGAGAGGAGGAGAGGAACCTGGAGGGAAGCAGAGAGTGAGGAGAGAGGAATCAATTGAAGAGTGGAAGGGGGACACAAAAGGAAGACTGGACAAGGGGAAGGATGGACAGATGACAGAAGAGGAATGACAGATAAGAGAGGGAGAGAAGGAGGAAGAGATGAGAGGAAGAGGAGAAAGATGGAAAGGTGAGGGAGGAAGAGAAGGATGGAGAGATAAGCGAGGAGGATGAAAAGATAAGATAGGAAGAGGAGAATGAGAGAGAGATGGGTGGAAGAGGTGATGGATTTAGAGAGTGAGGTGAGTGGATCACTGTGAAAGGGAGGTATGCAAATGAGGTTGAGAAAAGAGGGAAGGAGAGGGAGAAGGAGTAATAGAAGCTTCAGACTCATACTCTTCAGTCCAATGATGGAAAGAGCTTGAAGAAATCACTATTAGGCAGCAAGATAGAAGAGGAGGATGGAGATAAATAGATAAATGGAGTGATACTGGAGAGATGGAGTGAGACAGAGTGAAGAAGCATGGCATAGATGGAATGATTAATGAACAGCATCTCTACTGAGAGGCAAAAATAAACGAGTGACTTAATAGCTTCAGATCAACACCAGTCGCTTTTATTTAAACAAGTCTTTCTGAAGACTCCATATGACATGGCCCATAGAGACAGTAGTTATCATGAGTTGATGTCAGTGACTGATTTTGATGTGAGGTGCCGTGTATCAGACAAGGTAACTACAGCGTTGTTTTTCTGGACAGCATATGCACCATGGGGTACGACCTCTGAACATCCTGTGGACCAGTTTGTGTCCTACAACATGTGACAGAGGGGGAGACAGTGAAAGAACTGTCAACACGCGGTCACAGAAAGCAGGCGAGAACCTGTCATCGTGACGCCCATCTCTTCTTGTCAGTGTCGCATGGAGAACATGAGAGACGCCGTAAGATGTCAAACCCAATAATGTCATGTGGTCATGGAATTCTTATCTCTCCCTCACCCTTTGTCTCTCGCTATTTTTTTCTGTCTCTCAGGAACACGTGTAATTCTTCAATTGCACTGTTACTGTATGTTTAAGCAGATGACAGACTCCTCAGACATGATAAATATTTCATCATGAATGTTTCAACTGACATCAATACACGTGTGTGTGTGTGTGTGTGTGTGTGTGTGTGTGTGTGTGTGTGTGTGTGTGTGTGTGTGTGTGTGTGTGTGTGTGATCCTGGTTTAGTGATCAATGTGGGGACCTGAAGTCCCCACAGTGGTAGTCAAATCTGCCAATTCAGTCCCCACAAGGTTTTCTATTTAGTCCCCACGTTTTCTATTTAGTCCCCACAAAGTTTTCTATCCAGTCCCCACAAGGTTTTCTAGCCAGTCCCCACAAGGTTTTCTATTCAGCCCCCACAAGGTTTTCTATTCAGCCCCCACAAGGTTTTCGAACCAGTCCCCACAAGGTTTTCGAGACAGTCCCCACAAGGTTTTTGAGCCAGCCCACACAAGGTCTCGAAAAAGGCAATTTCCGGCTGAGATTAGGTTTAAAGGCAAAACTTACAAATAGGCGAGTGTTAGAATTAGGGTTAGCTTTAGATTTAGATTTTGGGGGTTGGTTTAGTCTTAGCTGTTATATTCATCTTACTTGGTGGCATAAAGATTAGGTTATTGGGGTTAGGTTAAGATTAGGGTTAGGTTTGGAATTAGTGTTAGCATTTGAATATACGGAAACTCAATTTGTTTGGTCCCCATGAAGAATGAAAACAAATAATGTGTGTGTCTATTTTAGAGGGACACACAGAGATTTAGTACATGTAGACATCATCTGATGGGATGGGGAATCTATCATCTCCTCCACTGATGGAATCTTGTTCTCATCTAATGGCCGTTTAATTTGCCTACTCTATAATTCCATAATCATTTCAGCCCTCTCCAAGCCTCTTCTGACACCTTGGGAACAAATCCTAAAACCCAATACCCTGTCCTTGAGTGGAAAGAAGAACAACAGTCTGTGTGCCTTTGTAATCCCCTACCCTGCTGTGTGGAGCTCCACAGAGGGAGTCGTGGAGACCTATAGCCCCACACAGGAGTCCAATCTCGGGAAGACTAATAATTACAGACAGACCCCATCTCTCACGGTGTCCCATGGCAAACCAGATGACGGTGGAAGCCAGGGGAAAGAATTGAGACTTCAGGTTCCAGTTCTACGTGTAACCCCTGACTTGTATGAATTATATGAACAGAATGAGAGAGATTCTAATGAGGAATAGCAGAGTGACTAGAAGATTTAATCTGGTGGACTTATCCAGATGGATACGTGCAGGATGTAGGACAATGCCCCAAGTACTTCTGCAATAATAATGAATGAAGTTGAATTTGGATTGGGAAGCTAGTCTTGTCATCCGGTCTAGGTGAGAACTCCAGCTCCAGAAGACTTCTAGGCAGGAACCATCATTGGTGCATGGGGAGTTAATTTAACTGTCACATGTCACACCGGCAGATCCTCCATCAACAACATGTTTCTTGCCCCTTTTCTCTCTCCCTCCATCTTTATTTCTCATAATCTGTTCCTCCACTCCTGAAGGTGTGATATCCCACTGAATTAGTCTGCTGTGTAGACCGCTGTTCCTCGATCCGAGCTACACACTCAGCAAGCACTTTAGTCACTTTAACTACCTCGCAGCACCTCATGTTCAACGGCTATGTTACTGTCAATCTATCACCAGTTACATGTTACATGATAAGATTTGATAGAGGGAGGAGAATGGAAATTGGATTGAGAATGGAAAGTGGGGAGGAGAGGTTCAAATGAGGGACGAGAGGAAGGCTGGAAAACCCACCAACAATATGGGCCTAGGGCATAAAGACTTTCACTATGCTTTGATGATTTTTGTTGGTAACAAACACTGAATGGATGTCTTTGAGCTGTCAACAAGATGAGGTAGCTGCTGTGTCTCCAATTCTCAACATGACTTGGAAGGGTTTCTAAAAGACCGGAAACATAAGAATGTGATGTCCCAGAAACCAAAAATAGCTTGGGTTTAGAAATTATCACTCAATGGGCAAAAGTTTGGGTGTTTGGATTTTTCAAGTGCAAACAAGTAAGCTCACACAGCATCTACCATATAGTCACTCAATTATGGCCAACAACCAGGCAAAAAATCATTAACTCGGAAAACCAAGCTGAATGCAGGAAAAAATTATCTGTTCCGAAACACTTCCATAAAAGTAATATTCTCAGCTCTTCCTCTCTCCCCCATCCTGCCCCATATCCTACAGTTGAAAACACTGTACTGATTAATCCTCAACTCTATCATGATTTCTCATTCAGTGCTCTGATCAACTCTTTCAGACAATCTGATGCATTTTAGTCTCTGTCTACACTTGGTTCCAAAAGGAATCTATATTTCGCTATGCTGATGAGAAAACCTTTTTGCTTCCAGGATTCTGCCTGGAACCCAAAAAGTTTTACTTAAAAGTTTCCCCCTAAGGAATTTTAGTGAACATCACGTTGGTGAAGGCCTAAAGCCCACCGCACTTAGCCAGAGAGAGGTCTGCACTTCCCTGTAGTCTTCACACTTTCTCCACAAAGAGAACTCTTGTTTTCCTTTCCTTTCTCTGTTGTTTCCTCTCTTCTCTGTAAAGGCTCAGGGGTGCAGAATCAGCGATTCCGGGGAGGTTGGGCGACAGTGAGGCGCCTGGTGGGAAGATTGTAGTATTGGTCAGGCCAGGAGGGTGTCAAGAGGCTGGAAGGAGACCAAACACCCCCTGGCTGAGCGCCACACTTCTACTCTGTACCCCTGGCATCACCAGCTCCAGGCATTCTGACAGATGGTCCTCATCTATGTCGACCCCCCAGAATCTATTGTCTCTTAGATGTTGTGGATCCTGCACATTCTCTCTTTCTTATTACTGTGAGCTCTTTCTCTATTTCACACTCTAAAAATGTCGTGGTTATTTTCACATATGCAGGTGGGAAAATGTCTTCAAGGCAAATTTGGCTTGGTCCAATTACTTCAAGTTGATATTGTGAATTTGAAATATCTATTAGGTTAAAAGAAAGAATCAGATTCATACACGTGTACACGTCAAATACACGATGTAACAATCCCTGTTTTGTGATGGCAGAAAACTTGATGAGATGACTGAATTACGTCAGACTGAAACAACCAGACACTGGCGAGACAAGAACCCTGCTTTCTTCTTATCCGTTGCTATCCTGTTGTCGTGGAGAAAGACAGCTTTGTTCGCCCAGTCACCCCATAGGGGACCATCTGCTGAGGGCCTTCAAGGTCGAGTGGTTTGTTCTTCCAGTTTGTCACTCATTGTCACTAAGTATAAATTCAACAGGCCATTAGACATAACTGACCCAAAGTGTACAGTAGCATTGATTAGTGTTTGCTGTGCATCATGCAAGTGGATTGTGAAAGTTAGAAAAGGAGTTAAATATGCCACTAGAAGCCAAACCCATGTTCAGTCTATTTTCAAGATGTGTAGAATAATGTCATATACACACAGTCCCCGATACACAGCAAGATGGACTGAGTACAAAACACTCAAACCAAGTCAATCAATAGGAGGAGAAAAGGGATTCCTTAGAAGATCTTGTAGGACCAGGGCCGAGATTAATTAAGAAACCACTGGGTTCATTCAATGCCTTGTGTCTTCCTCAAAGTGACCAATGTGTGTTTGTAGCCTATGTCCATAACATACTTATACAGTTATGTGTCCTATGTCCATAATATACTTATACAGTTATGTGAGAGAAAAGAGCAGCGATTAAGACATAAAATGACTGGGCTGTTTCTGACTGTCAGGTACGTTTGGGAGTTTTTCCCAGCCACTGTACTGGGAAATTTCTTGTTGTTGCTTGCTATTTGGGTTTTAGGCTGGGTGTCTTTATAAGCCCTTTGTGACAACTGCTGAGGTAAAAGGCGCTTTCTAAAATACATTTGATTGATTGATTTGCATGGTGGTAAAATTTAATGGCTGTGGTTATAAAAGTAGCTTGTTTCTACTTTTGTGTTTAATATCTTAATTCCTGTCACCATGTCAAAATCATTTACATTAGGTCAGACTGCAACTGATCAGATAAGATTTCTAGCTAGTATGCATTATCATTTACACCACGCTGTTCTGACATATCAACACTGTCGCGTGAGGATGTGGCCAAATAGAGGCAGGGTAGCTGTCGGCAATAATGACACAACTGTGAATCTGCCGCCTTCTGCAATTTTTAATGTGCTGTTTGGGAAAAGAGAAAAGATCCCTGTCATGTGAATGGAGAATGAAAGACTGTGGCAGCCACACTTCTGTTGTGTAATCAATAGTTGTGCCTCCCTTCTGTGCAGGGGGATAACACACAGGCACACATACTAACACACACACATACATACAAACATACACACACATACTAACATACACACCCATACTAACACACACACACACATACTAACAAACACACATACTAACACACACACATACAAACATACACACTCATACTAACACACACACACATACTAACATACACACTCATACTAACACACACACATACTAACATACACACTCATACTAACACACAGGCACACATACTAACACACACACATACTAACACACACACATACTAACATACACACACATACTAACACACACACATACTAACATACACACACATACTAACACACACATACTAACATACACACACATACTAACATACACACATACTGAGATGGGGAAGTTGCAATAGTTCTTTGTTTTGTAACAGAACAGGTTATGTTCAGAATTCCAAAGCAGGGACACTGACAAATAAAAGCATTGTAACTGTGAGAGACAATCTAACCATCAAAACATGTCATTTTAACCAGCCTAACCAACTACACTCAAATGCTGGCAAAGCTATAGTAGACAGATGAACAAGCAGACAGGCAGACAGAGACAGACAGACACAAAAACAGACCGACAGACACAGACAGACTGACAAACAGACACACACAGAAACAGAAAGACAGACACACAAAGAGAAAGACAGACAGACAGACAGACACACACAGAAACAGACCGACAAACACAAACAGAGACAGACAGACACACAGGCAGACAGACACAGAAACAGACAGACACAGAGACGAACATACACACTGGCAGATAGAGAGACAGAAAGACAGAGAGACAGGCAGACACTGAGATCAATAGACAGACGGACAGGCAGACAGAGATAGTCACACAGACAGACACAGAGACAGACAGACAGACAAACAGACAGACAGACAGACAGACAGACAGACTAAGGTAGGTGCTCACCTTATAAACCGATGTATTTATTTTTACGTTATGTCTGCTAATTAATCAAATGCTAGCCATTAAGCTAATGTAAGACCGTTTCACAATTTGCTATTTATCACATGCCAAAAGAACTACCACCATTTCAGCCTAAATATTCTAATGGTGTAATAAATATGTATATTAGATGTTGGAATATTAATGTGGCTATGTTAATGAACGACATGTTTATTATTAGGATTATGCATTTCAAATAGGACAATAAACATTTATTAATTTATGCCAATGTAGGTTGTCTGTTGTTGCAAGCTTTTGTAACACAGGCTTTATTCTTGGAAATCTTAATTTCTCCTCTCCATTGTATTTGACACAGGTCAGTATTTTGGATAACTCAGAACTTGCTCTTATACATATTACATAGGAATCAAAACATTAACTACATGTGATGTGTCACTTTTTTTTTGTCAATGGCAAAATCCAACTTGCTCTTATACGTATTACATAGGAATCAAAACATTAACTGCATGTGATGTGTCACTTTTTTCCAGCCAGAGAAAAGAATAATATCCTTATAACAAAGTATGTTTGTTAAATCCAAATACGAAAAACATATGTGTGTTAAATATACGTATTTATGAGAGGGAACCACTTTAAAAATGTCAGAGTTACTACAATTTTAAATTAGGCTTTAGTCAACCTTACTCACTTGGACTCCCTAGTGTTACTTTCATTTCAATTTATTAAATTGCTTCCCAATTTATTGTTTTAGTTCCTTCTCAGCAGACAGTTGTTAGACTGGCTTAGCCGTCTGTTTTGTGTAAAACGATCATTCCTGTATCAATGTGTCCCACTCTACAACTCGACAATTACCTTTTCATGGACATCAATCCTTTTAATTACAGTCTCTCCCCTTCGCTTCCTTGTTCTCTTCTATCCTCTCTTCTTTCAGCCAGCTTCCACCCTCCACCTCTCTGTCTCTATTGTTCAATAAAAACCATCAGAATAAAAGTGCCTTCTGCTCTCCCTCTCCCCTTTAATCTTCTGGAAACATGCCCCTATTTGTGTATCTCAACCTTGCAGATATCTGTTCCAGTGGTGTCAATGGCAAAATCCAACATTATTATTACACCCCAAGCCCAGAAACAAGGGAGTAGTTTTAACCATTGTCCCATTGTCATCCTAAATTTGGTTATGTTATTAATTAACTTTTTTAATTGACAGCTTCTTTAAATGTCAAAGGGGTAAGCCTATTATCATACTGAAGAGCTAACACAGTGAGCCTCTGAAGGGTCATGGGCAGAGAGCTAGCATGCCACTCAATAGCAGCGTATTAATTGCACTGAGCCTTGCACTGTTGTTCACATGGGAGCTGATATGAGGATTAATAATCAAAATATGACTTTAATTTTTACAGTGCTTTTCTCAGACCCAAGGTGATATCTTATCTGAGAAAAAGAGTCAGAAGAGAGCTGTTGGGGTAACCTTGTTGACTTGTGGACCAGGTCGACATGTAAATAAAAATTGCTTCTCAATTGGCTATCTGGTTAAAGAAAGGTAAAAAAAAATAAAGATAAACCCTAAATATCACATATTGCAATAGGAGTGTAAGTTTATTTCCCTCCCTCATTCATGGTTGATACAGTAAACTCAAGAGGTATTGGCACCCTTCATGAAATTGAGTATAACACAACACATCTCAAGATCCCTGATATTCTTAGATTTGCACTTGAGAACTGCCCTCCTTAATTCAAACAACAGGTTTTCAATTTGATTGAAGTCTGGAGACCCATATGGCAATTGCAAAACATTCATTTTGTGGTCCCGTAACCCTTTCTGCGTTGATTTTGATTAATATTTGATTGTCTTGTTGAAATGTCCATCCAAGAACAACTCTCAATCTCCTGCCAGAGGCAACCAGGTTTTGGGTTAAAATATCCTGGTTCTTAGTGGAATTCATTATTCCATCAATTTTAACAAGATCCCTTAGAGCACGAGAAGCAAAACAGCCCCAAAGCATTAACAATCCACCATATTTTACTGTGGGTATCAGGGGCTTTTCCTTGTATGCAGTCCCTTTTTTTCACCGAACATACAAATTCTTTAGTGGTGCCAAAACTTTTAAAACCTATTTTATGCAGAATAAAACAATACTGTTCAATAAAATGTTTTGTGTTTGAGAAATTATCATATTGAAATTAAAGTTTACAGATCCCCCTTATGTTTGAGCCCTAAATATGACTAATTGTTTGTGTTGTTCGTTTCATGAATTCTCGTTTTCTCAGTTTCACGAAGGAGCTAATACTCCTTGAGTTGACTGTATGTGTAGACTCACTTCAAGTGTTAGCAGAGAAATAATTATTAAATAATTTTTGTTTCATTACTGAGTGCTGTTTTCTACTGACTCCGTTGCAATAACACACTCATACTGTAAACTCAACTGGACAACAATGAATAATTGACAACTCAGTAAATAATCAATGTCATTATATACTTAAAAGCATAGTGTGTAAATACAAATGGTATTTATTTACATGTGTTTTGTAACATTTTAATTTAAAAATCTTGAATTTGACATGTTCATTTTGTGAATAAAATGCTTAATTCATAATATCAAAAGATATTAGATTGAATAAATTGCTTGTGGCTTTATAGGCTCCGTTAAATACAGAGATAAGGACTTTCAGGTTGGTCACAATGGTTTCTGTAAGAAACTATACATAATAGCCAAATTCATACAATACTGAATGTTACGTTATTAGGGTACTAACCATCACCATCTAGGGGCAGTCGTGAGCGCATTTCGAATTGAATTAAGTGGCTGTTTGGAAGGGTGTTGTGGTAGGGGATGTGGACGGCGCTAACATCGACACTAACGTAAAATCTAATTTGTACCATATCATACACTTTTGTGTATTTGTAAAACATTTATTTTAGTACCGTTTGTAATGATTTTGCTAATTTTTGGCAAATACGTAACTATTATACATTTTAGTTGCAATGGAATGGAGTCCTAACCTAACCTAACGTAACGTAACATATGACATGAATACGTCTTTCACATATGTGCGTATTCTAAGTTACGTATTCCACTGTGACCATGTTGGACTCGAGCATGTGGGTGTGTGTACAGAGAGAAAGAGAGCGAGCGAGAGCGAGACTCGCGGGCGACTTTGCTTTTTGAGGATATTGTATTTCTCTATTCATCAAGGATAGTTCTCTCTCCTGTGTGAGTTCTCTTGACGATGTGCTCGGGTTTGTGAGTCCGTAGACACCTACTGAACTGGACAGTCGTAATTCTGTTTGGGAAAGGGGCCGGTACATTACCACACCTTTATTGCGCGGTGAAGTCACTGTCTGAATAGTGAAGAGATTGTCCGCGAACGAAGTGTTTTTCAGTTGGATTATATTTTAATCGTATTTCTATGAGAAGGTTCACGATCTTGCTAAGAAATAGTAATTTCAGAAGATGAAGACAAATGAATGGACATACGAATAAGTGCTGCTGTAGCGTTAACCAAGACATTGTCCAGAGAAAATCCTATGCCATTCTTGTGGCTTAATACAAATCAGCTTTCTTGGATCTTACTTTGTGAGGGGAATTTCGGATAATAGATTTTTTTCCCACGGATCTTTGGATTAGTATTACTGTTGAATTGATAGGCCTGTGGGGTAATAAACGTTACAGGCGACAAGAGGAAAGATGGGGAAGAGTGTCTAGTACTGGTAAGTGAAGCGAGGTTACCATACGCAGAATAATCGATTGAAATGTCGCTCACCGCCCACAATCGTGCGCCTCGATGCAAGCGCGCGTTTGATAAAGCCCTTTTTAAAAAAATGTTAATGTCCACCTAATCATTGACAGAACATACAAACGTCAACACGCTACCAGGAAAAATGCATTGCCTTGGCTAAGGCTTAAATTTCATTTACTGTATGCTATAGTATGCATCTCTTCACACAAACCTAAGGTCATATCATTCCACATTGTAATGCTATGCAAATTATTTTTCCTGTTGGCTTCACCTCTATATTTTGTGAGTGCTGGTAAAAAGTTTACTAAGGACAATAACATTCCAATCTGTATCTCATTGGTTCTAGCCACACCAGTCACGTTGGTCTCTACCACAATGTGGGCATCAGAATCTCCTAGTATGAGTCAGCGGCGTGTTTTGACCAACACCGGTAGTGTTATACGGCCAGAACCAGTAGGGTTATACGGCCAGAACCTGAAGGGTATGTTATGTGTGTGGAATGAACAGTAATAAAATAGGCACTACTTTATGTTGAACACAACGTTAGTATCAATGCGAATTGAGTGCTGCACCTGCGCAGTGATCTGTACGGGGTTTGAACTTGACCCTGAACAGGAAAGTTATATAGAACTCTATCAAGTGCTTCAATTATCTTATTGCCTTTGCAAATTCATTTTAGGGTATTCAGCCAGATCTAAGGAAAAGCCTCGGTATAGGCTTATATGCTTTTAAAAAACGACCAAGGGCATTTAAGTGTCTTTATCTCACCGAATTTACTCAGCTTGCATATGATATAATCTTGATCTAAATTAAGGGCAAACGTGCACCCATAGTCCTAATGGAAAAATGGGCGGTGATATTGACGATATCAGTGTTGCATCGATTCAGATAAAGGCCTACACAACTATAAACAATGTAAAATAATTCTATGTGAACGACGTGTCCTGTAGGCTCAACGTCACTCACCGTTGTTTATTTCTCGCCTATATGTGTAATCATTAACACTTACAGCGCGGGGAAGTATAGTGAATGCGACTTCCTCAAACGGGGGTGGGGGGGGGGGTGTTCTGCTGTCGACTTGCACCACTACTAGAAATTGTCATTCCTAAAATATGATAATTTTCTTAGAATAATACTGTTTCCGTGTAGTGCAGGACTTATTCTTTTGAATAACCTCAATGACAAATCTGTGAAGTGAAGTGGTGTGCATCCCACAAAGGCTATTCTACCATTATCTTGATGGTAGAATAGCGAAGTGGTGTGCATCCCACAAAGGCTATTCTACCATTATCTTGATGGTCATCAGTTGTCAACTGGTACTAATATTTAACAGTAACTCAGGTACTAGACTGAACTATAGTGGAGACAGGTCCCAACTTTTGACAGAGCCTAGGCCACCTGGCCATTTACTGAACTGACATTCACATAATCACAATGTATGACAGATTCATTTATTACAGGATGTCTGAGGATGGCTCCATATTATGAAAACAGTAGGCTTTGAAACCTCTGGGCACACGGACACTCAAAATGTTTTGACTGAAATGCACACCAAAGAAATCTTTCTCCGTATCTCTCCCTTTCCTTCTGTCGTGACACCCTGGGAAAAGGGCAGAACCCCCTATGCTTGTGGCTGATACATTGAAGTGCTGTGTACCTACAGGGGCGGTGGAAGACCAATGTTGTTACAGTTGAGAGTGACATCATGGGAAAAAGAAAGCTCTCCACTGCCACCATTTTCATACATTTAGTACCTGGCAATGGAGGCTGTGTCAACTCACTGCACTCTATTCAAATCCCATGTGTAAGTAGCCTAGTTCTCATAGGCACACTAGTGATACGGTACAGTGTTGAAATAAAAGCTGCAGGCTCAAATTCCTCTTTGATAAGGGTTGCTGTGAGTCACCATGACCAGTTCACTCACTCAACCTCTCCCAGGTGGACGTCTGCACATGTGCCCCAGTCCTCCAATCCAGGCTTAATCTAGAGACGTGAACAAGTGTATCAGCACATTACCGACGTTGAATTAAATGGGGCTTCCATCAGCGCAGAACGTGAGATTACGTGTCTGACAAACTAAAGAGGCTATTGGTCTGCTATGACAGGTGTAGCACCTTTGTTTTTTGGGGTCTGAGCTTGTTTCAGAGGTGTGTGTGTGTGTGTTTGTGCATGCATGCATGCATGCATCCCTGCTTGAATTGCGTGTGTGTGTGTGTAGAGACTGACAGGTCTGTCATTTGGTGTGTGGGACAGTTGACAGAGTGGTGTAAAGTAATGTAACAAAGCCTTGTTTCTCTACACACACTGTTTAGCCACAATCCAAATTCAATTCAATTCAATGGGCCTTATTGGCATGGGGAACATTTGTTTACATTGCCAAAGCAAATGGAAATTAAATACAGCAACACCACTGAAAAAGAAAAAATAATTAAAGATAACACATTACGAAACTTTTTTTTTTTTTACATTAAACAAGTTTAAAAGGATTAAAGACACTTCAGTGTTATGAAATATATACATAATGTAAAAATATGCATGAAGTCACTGTTGAGAATGTTGAGATCTCTGTCACCATGTCACCAAACAGTGGGAAGTTAGGCCACCACACACACCAACGCTGATTCTGCTTTACTACTGTCAGAAAACATCACATTCACACCAGGGAGGGCCAGCCCTGAGGGGTTGCACTGGCTCATTGGACTTTGCTAACATGGGCTAATTCAATGACTGTCACTTACAAATCGCTGATTTACAAGTAAATGCACCAAAAGCATTCTATTATTCTTACTTAAAGTAACTTTAGGCCAACTGAGTTCTATTTATTTATTACATTTGCCTTTCCCAGCTGTTGACAGTGGTATACTATTGCCCTTGTAGTGCTGTACTTTTTAACAGATTCCATAGTGCTCTGGTCAAAACTAGTGCACTACAAATGGGATATGGGGTGATTTTGGATGCATGTTTTTTTGTGCTTCATACATGACACAGTCATTTGTAGACTGTCAGTGATGGAATGTTTGCTATTCAACCTCCATTCTAGCAGAGACCACTGTGATGAACTGTTGTTGGACTAGAACCCTGTTTCCCAAAAAGTTGGGACCCTGCATAAAATGCAAATAAAAACAGAATGCAATGATGTGCAAATAATTTATCCCTACATTTAATTGAAAATTGTACAAAGACAACATATCAAATGTTGAAACTGAGAAATTTTCTTGTTTTTGGAAAAATACATGCACATTTTTAGTTTGATGCCGGCAACACGTTTCAAAAAAGCATGGACAGGGACATTTTACCACTGTGTTGCATCACCTCTTCTTTTAACAATACTCTGTAAGTGTTTGGGAACGGAGGAGAACAATTGTTGTAGTTTTGAAAGTGAAATGCATTCCCATTCTTGCTTGATTTCAGCTGATCAACATTTCGGGGTCTCCTTTGTTGGAGAAGAATCATGTCTGTTTTAATTGCAGTGCAGCCTGAGGGCCCGAAGATCATGGCCATCCAATATTGGTTTTCGGCCTTGTCCCTTGCATACAGAGATTTCTCTGGAGTCTCAGAATCTTTTCATGATATTATGTGCTGTAGATGATGAGATCCCCAAACTCTTTGCAATTTTACATTGAGAAACGTTATTCTTGTTGCACTATTTGCCCGCGCAGTGTTTCACGGAGTGGTGAACCCCTTCCCATCCTCACTTCTGACCGGCCCATCCTCTCAGAAATGATCTTTTAATATCCAATCATGTTACTGACCTGTTGCCAATTGACCTAATTAGTTGTGTGATATTCCACCAGGTTTACTTTTTTAGCATTACACAACCTTTCCACTCTTTTGTTGCCTCTGTCCCAACTTTTTTTGAAACATGTTGCTGGCATCAAATTCAAGGTGGGCATATATTTTTCAAGAATCAATAAAATGTCACAGTTTCAACATTTGATATGTTGTCTTTGTACTCTTTTCTATTGCATATAGGGTTTAAAGGATTTGCACATCATTGCATTCTGTTTTTTGTACATGTTACACAGCGTCCCATCTTTTTTGGAAATGGAGATTGTCCGGACTTCAATGAACACAATGCCAGCCAGTTTTTTTTCTGACAAATATGTTTTTGGCATAAGCCATATTGGATTGAAATTGAAAAAGATGTGATTGGCTTGAATGTTTCCTCCAACATCCACTGGGGTAAGGCCTGCTAGAATCACAACAAATAGTCAAAAGTACATGTTTTGACAGGATACCATAGTCTAAATTTCACTGTGACTCTTGTCACAAGTCATTCTTCACCAGAGTGCAAGGCACCATTTAAGACAGGGTTGTGGTGGTAGTAGAATAGAAATGTTGTGGCATCAATGTACTGGGTCCAGAGAAAGAGAATGAAGAGAGGACCGAAATAAAAGGATGGAGTATAGATAACAAAGCTGTGATCTATGGAAAGTGTCACAGTCTTCTCTTAGTTCTGTTATATGCTGCACGTGAATAAGGCTGTCATTCAGGCTGAACCTGAAAAGTGTAGTTGCCTGTAGGTAGATATTATGTTGTAAATATTGTTTTCCACATCCTAGACTTTCATCATTTTGTGGGCTATTTAAATTCATACCTAGTCACACAGAAACTTTTTTTGTTAACAGTAAAACAATTAGTGAGCCAGATGTGGTGTGGCATCCCATTGCATATTGATATCTACTGTCTCCAGATAGGTGACAGCTGTTCTGTGTGGGGCTGCTACTCATCTCGGAATCTATCATAGCAGACAGAGCCAAGACCTGAACATTGATGACCTCACCCTTTCTGCTTCAGTAGCTATGACACATCATGTCTCTGTCTCCTCATTGTCCAGTAAGAAGGCCTGAAGGAGAACCAGCATCCGGACAGCCGTTATGAAATGAGTGATACAGTGGTGTTGGATTGGCATCGGTTGCAAATCACTCGTAGCTGATTGGGTTATAAGGCAATTATTTTGCGTGGTTGGGCAAAATCAATGCAATGTAGAGAGTATTCGATAAGCCTGTTTGAAACGCACCAAAAAGATCTCCTATTAACTAGAGAGGAATCTATTCAAATCACGTTACTGACATCTGATTCATCCTTCTTTTATCCCTTCTCTCACTACGCTTTCAACACACTTTTAAGGATGATAATTTGTCATAAGTGCCTCCTTAGACAGAATGATGTCTGCTCGGAGTCGGGAGGAAATCTCTCCCCTTCTCTTCAGCGGAGCATTGCATCATGTGGCTGTTATAAATTTGAATGTGTGAATTATTCAACCCTTTTTAAAGTAATATGACCCTTCTTAATGACAGATTGAGGGCATGTAGGGCTCAGACATGTATGGTGCTATTCATTCTGAGAGACAATTTGTGCTCCCCTCAATTTACCACAAAGTAACATAATAGATCACCTATTAACAAGGGTTTCATATAACATGATAGAATACCTGTAAATGTGACATAGTGGATCTAGAAATGCAAGCTAATGCTTCTTCCTCTTTTCCTCCTCTTTTCTACCAGATAGGTCTCTAGAGACCAACCAACATATAGTTTCCTCACTGATATCATCTGAAATTGTCCTTTTGCTGTTTCAGGAATGGATATTCGTTTAGTTATCCACCAATAACCAATATTTAATAAATAGAATGAGAAAATGCTATCTCTTGCTTATCTGAACACATGCCGATAACACAGAATTTGTGTGAAAAGTGGTGCTACAGTACACACACCTTACAATCGGAGTTGGTATTGAAAGTATTGTTTTGAATGCCCTCTTTTTAAAGAGACAATTTTAGAGCTACAATATACTGACAATGAAAATAAGCTAAAGATGTAGGTGGAATAAAACCACAAGATACGACTGACGTTTCAGTTTGAGACCATACAGTTTGCTCTCCATGATGATTTCTTGAAAAGCTATTGGCCATTTTCTTTCTCTGAGTCTCTATTTCTCCTCTCTCTTTCTCTCTCCCTATATGACTGCGTTTCTCTCACCGTCTCGTCTCTCCTCACTCTCTCGTTGACAGACGGGGCCTATGGGAATGCAGCCACACCTCTTTGTGATGACACACAATCACAGTTTTGTTTTCTACACCCTGGGATTACTTCATTGGGCTCAGCTATGTTGATGTAGCCAACAGCCTTAGCCCCCCCCCCCCACCACACACACACACTAACACATAGGGCGTGTTTATTGGAAGGGAATTCGCAAAGAGGAAAGTTTACATTAGGGATTGATTAAGCTGATATAGGACAAGAACAGGTGCAGGCTATGATTCGGATCCTGTCCAGATACCATGGTGGTGGCTGTTCAACAGAGGGTTTTAGGGAACATGTTCATGCTAAGCTACAGTCTCAGCCTCTCCTCACACACTGTTATGCCATACCACAGAGGGTGGAGAACGGCTGGAGAAAGGGAATACCATAATAGAAACTTGATACTGTGTGTGCAACACAATGCACTCATTTGTCTGGTGACTGAATTTATACACCCACACACACACACACACACACACACACACACACATCACACACACATCACAAACAAAGAAAAGCAGTTCATGGTTTGTTAGACAGCATGCTGAGACATATGCTTTGTATCTTTCGCCGTCTCTGTCGGAGTTGACTTCACTCACTCATTCTCCTCAGGCATAGTGCTGGACACCATCGACTCTCCAGGTCCTGTTGTGATTGGGGAGTATGTGGAGCCAAAATGGCCTCCATGCCAGAAGTCCCCACTGGGAGGACAGACTGCTGCATAGCCATCTGTATAGGCATCCTGACATGGAGGGATAGGCAGTAGGGTGTGGAGAGGAAATTACTGGTGTAGGGGGAAGGGGCAGAATGGCAGAGAGATGCAAATAGAAGGGTTTATTGTTGTGATGATAATACTGTGCTGTAATGACATGTAATTTAAGTAAAAAAACATTTTGAGTTAAAGACAATGGAGATAAAGCCCATAAAATTACTCCAAAGAAACTTTGATACCGCTCTGTGTAGACTCACAATCAGTCAGAGTCACACTATGCTCCCAAACAGTGTCAGCACTAAAAATACACCAGTGTTTTTAGAGCAGGTACTAAAAATGGAAAAGGCGCTAAAATAAAAAAGTGCTAATAGAGTTAACAAGCAGTGCTGAAATTAGATGACAACTGTTAAATATATAAATTGCTCAGAAAGTAGGGCATTAGGTGTACGTGGAGAAGAGGCGAAGTGAGGAGGAGTGAAGAGGAGAAGTGAGGAGGAGTGAAGAGGAGAAGTGTGGTCTGGAGAAGCGAGCTGAGGAAGTGGTTCCTAGTTTTATCAGTGACAATGAGACAAAGAAGTGTTTGTCAGACAAATGGCATCAAAGGCTCTGTGCCCCTGGATGAAATGTCTCCTTACACGTTTTCATCCCTTTTTATCTTTCGCCCGAACCCTCTTAATCCCTACTTTCCTCTTCCTCACCCCTCATCATCACTGACTAAAGGGAGGGTAAGGGGGACATTTGAGCTCTTCACTCCAGGAGTGACCCTGAATGATCTTTGAACCATGAAAAAAATAACAAAAGAAAGCCTGCTGCTAACCACATAAAGGAAATGTAGAAAGCGGTTGTCTAGTTTCATCATGGCATGTAAGAGTTGACATTATGAAGTGTTTCATTCATTTGAATAGATTTTGCTTTATTTACCCCTCAGTTCAAGTCCTGAATTCTGATGGGTTGAAGGCTGTGTAATGTGTAAGTAATGAGGCACGTTGGGCTATGACTAAAACCTAGCTGTGGTATATTTGCAATACATCACAAACCCAAGAGATGCTCTTAAACGGTTTCATATGCCACATTATCAGCATTCAGGATTTGAACAACACAGTTTATAAGAGATCATACATTAAATAACTTTTTACTGCTCTAATTGGGTTGGTAATCAGTTTATAATAGCAATTATACATTTCAAAGGTTTGTGGCTTATTGCCAATATACCTCTGGTAGTAGACCATATACCAACCGCCTACTTCCTTTTTGTTTCAGTAGTTTCCTTATTCACAGTCCACTTAAATATAAGGATCTTGTCAATCCAAATGGTTGTCGGTAATAACATAGCTATAATACATGTCTGTTGTTCTTATGGAGTTGATATGATAGGCAACAGTAAATACTCGTGTCTCTTGCTAGATGCTGTCTCTCAGCCAAAGGATAACAGCTAGGATGTCCATTTTACAAATGGTCTTGCCCTCACATCACTCTGACTTTGGGAGTGATAAATTGAAAAGGAAAACATAGGCTAGAAAATGAATTGCCGTAAAACGTCCTGGGTATCTACTGTTCAACCTCTAAGCTTTTTTAAAGCATCTGTGGGTCACTGACTAAAAGACAGGCTGACTAAAATATTCGGAAGAGGGGCTCTGAACTTGATGTTAAAACCTTCACTGTATCTCAGCTTTTCTACCCAGCCAGAGGGTCAACATTGCAAGACTTCCATTAACGCTTGTGGAGCAGAAGTGAACAATTCACAAGTCAATGGAATTAGTGAAAAATGTGCCTTTAGTTGTTAGTTTTCTTGAAATCTATATGCAAAACTACAAGCTGATGTCTTAAATAGCTGTAACTGTCATTATTACAACCACATGAATGTGACCAAGTGATTAGTTACATTTCTTTTTTCCAAATACAACAAAGGAGTTCAAATTTGATGACCTGCATAAGTGCAGTTTGTCTGGATACGACCAACAGATTAGATGAAGTGTTTTGCACAGAGGCTTAGCTAGCTAGCGTACCGTGCCACTGAAGAAGAACTTTGTATCTTTATATTAAACCATATTTAACTGTACTCAAGAAGCTCTGGATCTCAATCCTCATCCTGTAGGCCAGACAGTAATCCCATATCCCTTTTAACCCAGCATACCCAGCATTTTCATTCATGTCTGAGAGAACAAACATAGATTTGCTGTCTCACTTATTCAACCAGCAACTTCGTCCCCTATCCATAACACAACAGTCCAACTGTAGAGTTGTCCCCAATGACCCTGACTTCATTACCCTGAGGGAACAGAATCGCTATGCCTCCTCTCTCATTCCTCACATTTCTGGCTCCCTGACAGTGCAAGCAGGTGTGAGTAATTGACCTGGGGAACAGGTTGCACAGGTTTCCACTGGTTGGGTAGAGGGGAGTGTGTCGGTGTAAGAGAGACAAAGGAAGGAAGAGAGGTATAAAGCTGGTGAAGAAGAGATGGAGAGATCGTCTGACAGCATCAGCACCTTTTATTGCCACAGTGTCAATGCCCTCTCACTCATCACGACACACACACTCCATGTTTTGTTTGAGTCTCCCCAGATAGTGGCACCCTCCGTTAATCCTGACAGAACAAAGACTGTGGTTATCTTTACCCTTGATGGTAAAGATAACAGCCCAGCAGAAACTAAAGAATGTCTGCAACCCATGCGGCCACCGGTCTGTCTGTCTATCCATCTGTCTATAGGCTGTTTATCTGTCAGTTTGTCTGTCTGTCTGTTTATCTGTCAGTCTGTCTGTTTATCCATCAGTGCGTTATTACGCTGCTCAGTGAAGTCACTGACATCTGTTTGGGTTCCAACCTCAGGGCTTCAGCTGAAGACACCCGGCTATAATTCAATTATCAGCCAGTGCCGAGGAGGATTTGTGTGTGTGTGTGTGTGTGTGTGTGTGTGTGTAATGGGAGGCAAGGTTGGTGTGAAAGCGGAAGTGAACCACACGTGTGAGTTACAGAGGTCCCAGCTGTGTGAAGTTCACAAAAACACACACAAGACTCTGGCCACATTTAACAGGCCGTATGTGTAAACAAAGGGTTGACTCATAGTTGAAGTCACAGATGTCCTTCCAGACTGATCATGTCTCCAGACAATGTACAGGCTTAGTTACATTGCCAGCCAGTCAGTCAGTCAACTATACAGCTAGCCAGGCAGTCAGCATGGCTGGGGCGTGTCTTTTGTACATGCTGTGGAATATAATAGATGTCTTCCTGTGAAAGGATGAGAGTTCTGGACAGGAATGTCATCTGGTCAGGTGTTTGTCAGTAGGTGGGTGGTGACAGTCTAAGGAACAGAGCGTGGTGTTGATCGTCTGGTTATTTATGTCAGTGGGTCACTGTGGAAAACCCCAGGCTGCCTTGAAAACCATCACTGTCAACCAAAGACAGCAAAATGTCACCTGCTATTATGTGGCGGGAAAGACTGAGGGAGACTGGGTAGGGGGACAGCCTCCCTTCCCCCACCCATGTGTGTGCCTAAGTTGGTGCGTGTTTGCCTGTTTGTGTGTGTCTGTGTAATGTGAGCAGTTGGACAAAGGGAGGCAGAAGGCTTAGAGAGGAAACTTGAGAACCACATCACTATCTTGCAAGGCTGCTTGGGCTTGACCTTTCACCTCTCAGGAGATAGTGACACCAGTAAGTCCAGGATGATCTGGTGTGTGAGGGGTTAGTGTGGCGGTGGAGGGGGGGGGGGGGGGGTTGGTGGTAAGATCTAAAGCTTCATAGCTCTCCAATGATTTAGCATGGTAGTTGATGTCTGTTTTGACACACCATGATCTACAATACGTTAAAACGTATCCTGATTACATTTGAATTGCCGTACAGGACCATTTTAAGTGTGTATGCTATGCTCGGATACTGTTCATTAATTAATATTGATCTCCTTCCCTCCCCTTGAAAGTCAGTTGGACAAGAGATCTGCTTTGTGTGCCCCTTCTTAACAAAGTGGTAACGTCATCCCACACATTGCAGGCCAGTGGGGGTGGTTTTTAGAGAGGTGAAAGGGGTGACTGGGTCCATGCCTCTGACACCCTCCTATAGATAGCATCTCTATGTGTTCCTCGTCCTGCTGCTGTTGTTTTACTACTGGCCCTAAAACCATGCCTCTCTTTGTTTAAGCTGTGTACACCAAGCCTGGGTTGGCACAGCAGGATGAGGACGTTGTGTTTATATCTGAAAAAGGTTTCACCGCTGACAGTGGGGTGAACTGATGCTCCCTCTCACCACAGCTGCCTGGTGTTGTTTTTCAAATAGCCTAAAGACCGTTAGTTACTGAATTTCAATGAGAAAGTCAATGGTAATGGGTAAAGCCAAGACTGCAAGGACGTTCGCTTGGTTCCACCTTTTTGTTACATAACACCTGTGATTCACACTGACTGCCAGGGACCGTCACGGAGCTGTTCCTCCTGCTGGGGAGGACTGCATTTTGGTTGTCACCCATGGACCCCAAATTGTTCTCCAGGGTTTTACGGCTGCGGGCTAAGACGCTCCACGAATCTGGATGTTGGTCTACCCCCCCATGAACTGTGAGACACTCCACTTTGCTAGATCTACTCTAGTGTAAGTGCTTCTTCACACTACAACTGCCTCGCTGGCCCATTGAGAGGGATGTGTCGAATCTTTACAACCTGTAACAGTAACGATCTGAGAGCGGAGGGGTGGACACGGGGAGCAGGGAGACAGGACTCGCAATGCTTTCTCACGGCAAACGTCTCCATGGCGTCAGTTTGACTTTTGTCTCTCGTCGTCTTCGAAGATGGGCCAGCTGTTGGAGGGAGATTGAATTTAGCTGTGCAACGGTGGCACTGAAAGGCCAGTTGTAAAGACACTAGGATGGAACGAGTGTGGTGGAGACTGTCTTGGAGATAATGTCCAGAGAGGGACAACAACTGACTGGGATATGGCGAGATAGGAGAGAAAGAACGACTGAGACAGTGTGTGTGTTCTTGTCTGTGTGTGTGTGTGTATACCTATTGTTGTATACATATGTGTTATCTCATTCCTAGACACTTTAAATTCACACACAAAAGGCCAAGGTGTCAAACTTGGACTTCATTAGCCAATAAGAAAGTTGTGTGAAATTCCCAGCACAATGAGCATTAGTTTAATTGGTTGTGTCACATCTTGCACCGGTAGCTGTGTTATATGGTTGTTTTGGGACATCAGACCGTACAGTGCAGCCGAGCTTCCTCGATACTGCACTGACTTGCGCCAGAAAAAGGCAGTCAGTGCTAGTTCTCCACTGGCTTATTTGGATAAATAACACATAAAAATGCTGGGACAGGCTAGGCTGGATGTAGTGGAAGTGTTCATATGCGGTATCAAGCATCAGACATTCTGCTCTATTTGGAGCCACACCTTGCATGACAAATACTTTACTCAGACTGATATTGTCACTCCTATTTAGCTTATAACGCACTGTGGACAATAGCCTGGGGATGAGGTGAATATATGTGTACATATAGCTGCCGTGTGTACATAGCCCTGATCCATCCACCCCCTCCCCTCGCTCACTCTCTGTCTGTCTCTTTCTGTTTGTCTCCCTATCCCAGCCAGGAGAGGAATGCCCCAGACTGCGTGCCCAGCAGCAGGCACCATGTTCACCCCCACTGGGTTTAGCCCCCACCTGGCCATCTGCTCTGATGCTGACCCTGAGGAGGAAGAAGGCCCCCGGGAGTCCCCGGGCCCTGGGGCTTGGCCATCTGATGGACCCTCCATCACCTCAGCCTCCCTAGACACTCTCATCCAGCACCTGGTGCCCACCACAGACTACTACCCAGAGGTAAACACACTGCTAAGGGGCCACGCAACACTGTAGGGGCCAGGGGGCCACTCGATGCTCTAGGGGCCAGGGGGGCATTCGACAGTGTAGGGGCCGGGGGGCCAGTCGTCAACTCTGTAGGGTCCTGGGGCCACTCATCAACTCTGCAGGGGCCAGGGGCCGCTAACCGACACTTTAGGGGCAAGGGCCACTCATTTACTGTGTAGGGGCCATGGGCCCACTCAAGTACTCTGAAGGGTCCATTGGCCAGAGGCCACACATCTGCTATGTAGGGGCCATGGTGCCATTGATCTATTCTGTAGGCGCCAGGGGCGCGCTCATGTACTCTAAGGGCTAAGGGCACCTCATCTACTCTTTAGGGGCCAAGGGCTTTTCGTTTGGGATTTACTGTATGTCTTTGTGTTTCCCTCCACAGAAAGCCTATGTATTTACATTCCTGCTGAGTGCTCGTCTGTTCATCTCTCCTCCTGAGCTGCTGGCCAGACTCTGTGAGACCTGCATCAAACAGCAGCACCTGGACCAGAGTCCACTGGACACGGTCAGCACTGCTTACACACCCTGTCCTCACTGACAACACACACCTAATGACCCCTTTTACATAGTCCACTGGACACGGTCAGCACTGCTTTTACAGACACACACATAGGATGCATGCACACCCATCAGCACGCCTGCACACACACTCACCAAACACAAAAACAACACTCTTAGAAAAAGTAGAACCATATAAGGTTTTGTTTGCACGCCTACTGAAAACTTTACATTTCAGTGTCTCTGAGTGTCTTCTGCCCCAACCCTAACCTTACAGGCCAAAGTGAGGAAGTTTGGTCCCAAGATCTTACAGCTGCTCACAGAGTGGACAGAGACATTCCCCACAGACTTCAGAGAGGAGAAGATGGTGGGGCTGTTTAAAGACATCATCCACAGGATAGCTCCCTGCGATGAGGTGAGGAGAGAGATGGTGAGGGTGAACAGGAGGGAGAGAGGTTGGAGGTAAGAGGGAGAGAGGGAGGGAGAGGATGAGACACAGGGGGAAAGAGAGAGGATGAGAGGGAGGGAAAGAGAGAGGATGAGAGTAAGGGAGAGAGAGGATGAGAGGGAGGTGAGGGATGTTGCCCTCCATGCTCTCAAAGAGGACACTGTAGGGTGAAAGGGTGTGTTCAATGCTATGCAAAGATAGATGGAGAGAGATATGAGAGATTGAGTGGAGGGGAGGATCTAAGCCACTGTTTCTGCAGCCTTAGTGGAAGAGAGAGGGGGATTGATGATGATGGGCAATGAGGGGGGATAGGGATGAGCGGAGGTAAATGATGCGAGATCCGGAAGGGGAGGAGGAATGGGTTGAGAGGGAGAAGGAAGAGGGATAGAGAGAGCGAGTGAAAGGGATGGGTGAGGGAGGGAGGGAGATGGAGATTAATATTCTGCTATTTGTGGCTTTGGAGCAGAGCATAGCTGGGCCAGGGTCATTTACGACATGTGATTTACTGAGACTCAACCTGCTGGCTGCAACTACCAGCCTGCAGCCACATACAGCAACTGCGGTGGAGAGACACACACACACACACACAAACACACATCGACACATACATTGGGAGCAACATACACTCATGATGATGCTAATGCTAGTTATATTATTTGTTATCATTGTAATGTCTGTATGTCCCACCCAGGCATACTGGAAGACTCTGAACCAGGTCCTACAGACCCTAAACCAGAAGCTGGCAGCCATCACCCAGGGAGAGGAGAGCATTGTCAGAGTGAACACCTCCTCTGTCTCCTCAATCTCAGACAAACTGGTGGCCTTCAAAACCAAACCTCCGCCCATCCAGAAGGACATGCTCTCTATCTGCCACGACCCCTACACCCTGGCACAGCAACTGACCCATGTGGAACTGGTACGGAGAGAGGGGGAGGGGGGTTAATTAGAGGTCAGAGGGATGAGAAGGAGAGCTAGACGATGGCTGTGATGGAAGGGACAGAGAGGGGTGGGAGGAATGGGAGACAGAGAGGGGTGGGAGGAATGGGAGAGAGATAAAGCGATAATAAGGATAGCTGTAGAATCAGTCGAAAGAGGATAGAGATCTCCAGACCACCCAAGGGTCAGGTAGTTCTACTGTTGGAGAGATTAGGAGCTAAATATTCCAGCCTTGCGTGGTTAGGCTGGGTAAGGGCTCGGAGAAGATGCTCTAAGTATGCAGAAACAGACAGCCGAGCAACAAACAGGCTCCTCCTCTCACAGATAGTGCTGTGTTTGTTCATCTGTGGAAATGACGGAATGTGTTGCGGTGTGTGGTGGCCTTTTTAGTCATTTATGTGTGTGCGTATGTGTGTGTTTGTGATTGTAAGGCCATCTCTCATCTGAAAAGTGTGACATCATCTCAGATGTCAGTGGTTCGCTGGGGGACTTGAACAAAGGGAATAAAACCACAGTGGATATATGCGACCTGACAGCTTTACAATCCACGACGGCAGCACACACACATACACACAGACACATAATGGTTTTGGAACTGTAAACTATTGCTGCAAGCTGGGACAGATTTGTGAAACCCAGACACCAGTCATCTCTTGGCTGCATTCTTATCGGAATATGTGTCTGTTTCCATGTGTGTGTCTATTAACGATCATTAAAGCATTATTTACTTTTTGAATGAATATTGCTTAGTGCTTCGGAAAATTATCATTAACCCTTTAGACCCCAATAGATTTCTAGAATGCTGCTGTAGATAACTGAGAATTCTCAAAATAAATAATATTTTTTCACACATTTCAAACAAACAGATACAGCACAAAAACTAAGAACAAATAAAAATTACAAGTTAACTTTGTTTTAAAGAGCACATCATCTTCTTTAATTTGCCACCACATCCATGTCACTTCGAAAAATATAATTAGTTTTCTCCCATTTCAGGGCTCAACGTTAGCATTTTTTGCCACTGGCCTAGTGGGGCCAGTGGGTTTGAAACTTATTGGCCCCAAAAACATTTTTACTGTCCCTCCTTCCAAAAGTTGTGATTTATCAGTGTTACAACATACACCGATCAGCCATAACATTATGACCACTGACAGGTGAAGTGAATCAAACTGATAATCTCGTTATCATGGCACCTGTCAGTGGGTGGGATATATTAGGCAGCAAGTGAACATTCTGGCCTCAAAGTTGATGTGTTAGAAGCAGGAAAAATGGGCAAGCGTAAGGATCTGAGTGCCTTTGACAAGGGCCAAATTGTGATGGCTAGACGACTGGGTCGGAGCATCTCCAAAACTACAGCCCTTGAGGGGTGTCTGCCGTGTTCAGTACCTATCAAAAGTGGTCCAAGGAAGGAAAAGCAGTGAACCGGCGACAGGGTCATGGGCGGCCAAGGCTCATTGATACACGTGGGGAGCGAAGGCTGGCCCGTGTGGTCCGATCCAACAGACGAGCTACTGTAGCTCAAATTGCTGAAAAAGTTAATGCTGGTACTGATAGAAAGGTGTCAGAACACACAGTGCATCGCAGTTTGTTGGGTATGGGGCTGCGTAGCCGCAGACCAGTCAGGGTGCCCATGCTGATCCCTGTTCACTGCAGAAAGTGCCTACAATGGGCATGTGAGCATCAGAACTGGACCACGGAGCAATGGAAGGAAGTGGCCAGATCTGACGAATCACATTTTCGTTTACATCACGTGGATGGCCGGGTGCGTGTGCGTTGCTTACCTGGAGAACACATGGCACCAGGATGCACTATGGGAAGGAGGCAAGTTGGCGGAGGCAGTGTGATGCTTTGGGCAATGTTCTGCTGGGAAACCTTGGGTCCTGCCATTCATGTGGATGTTACTATGACACGTACCACCTACCTGAACATTGTTGCAGACCATGTGCATCCTTTCATGGCAATGGTATTCCCTGATGGCTTTGGGCTCGTTCAGCAGGATAATGCACCCTGCCACAAAGCAAAAATGGTTAAGGAATGGTTTGTGGAACACAACAACGAGTTCAAGGTGTTGACTTGACCACCAAATTCCCCAGATCTCAATCCAATTGAGCATCTGTGAGATGTGCTGGACAAACAGGTCCGATCCATGGAGGCCCCACCTCACAACTTACAGGACTTAAAGGATCTGCTGCTAACGTCTTGGTGCCAGATACCACAGCACACCTTCAGAGGTCTAGTGGAGTCCATGCCTCGACGGGTCAGGGCTGTTTTGGAGGCAAAAGGGGACCTACACAATATTAGGCAGGTGGTCATAATGTTATGGCTGATCGGTGTATAACCAAATACTTTTGTTACTTAACATGTTTAATCCTTTATGAAATGCATTCTGGATATATAAAACATAAAAATATGTTTTCAAATATTTCTTTCATCACATTTCTAATTATAAAAATTAATAAAAATATAACAGTCAATGAAACATTTACTTTTAAACAAAACACTAACTCATTCATCCCCGGGGGAACAAGGCGAATGTCTGGTCCATCTTAGTTACTAGGTATGTGGTTGTAATAAGTTGTGCAATCACCCAATGGGCATCTGCATTTAAATTCCTGACCACTACGGTCAAGGGCCCTGAAGACAGATTGTCAGCCATCCGCTTGGCTGTCATACAGACCAGGTGCTGTTTGGTATTGGCGTGGCGGGTCAAGGACGCTTTGCGAAAGTTGTCAGTGCCTTTGTAAAAATACCCACATTTGACCTCTCTAGCTGAGACAGACGGCACAGTGCATCGGAGTTCCATCAATGTCAAAACAGGTAAATAATTTTTTGCACTGAGGTAAAAAATGTGCTTTCATTTGAGCTCATAGTTATCCTTCGCTGCCTTCTTCACTTGAGTGACTTGTGTGAGTTTTTAAATGTTTTATGGAGGGAAATACAATAGACAGTTAGACAGCCACGCGTCACATCACTTCAACTCTTGACTGGCCAACAGCATGCGCAAAGAGCTGCAAGGTAGTTATTTGTTCGTGTGCCAGATTACGAAACAACTGGAGGATGTCGAGTTTATAATGCGATTATTATTTTTTTCAATCTCATATTTTTTTGCAGTGGCCCAATTGGGACAGTGAGTGGCTAGTTTTATTAGTCCTAACTTAACTTTTTACTGGCCTGGGGCCATCGTCGTTATTATCGAGACCTGCATTTTGTAGACACTTGTAATAAAGAATCAACGTCCTACTGCTCTCCTTCTGCAAGCGCAGCACCCATTTGCCACCACACAATTTCTCTAATACCCTGATAGACTAACCAGATAGTAAACTAACTTCAGCAAGCAGTTGTGGTTGTTTCTGTGTCTGATAGGTAGAAACAAGAAGGAACATCTAAGTTTGCATAACAAAACACTGCGACTCTTTTTGTGCGAGATTGAGCAAGCAATCATTCGAGGTAAGCACAACTAAAGTAATCATAAAGTAAGCATAAGGCACACACATCACAAGACATTGATAGTATTTGTCTGCAGATGCAGGACATCATCATGATCAAGATATACTCACCGCCTGACATGAAGTAATTATTCACACTTAAAAAGACGTATCAATTAAATGAAATTATACTGCTACTGTGCCCTCCTCATAATCAAATTACTGATCTGATTTTGACGTGTTTAGATTCAGTGAGGTGGAAACATGGAAACCGTCAATGTCTTCACCAATTCAAATCAGATAGGCTGTAAAACACAGAGGTTTTCTTTGAAACATACAGAGGTTAACAGAAGTGGATGTCATAGAAACTTTTAATCAATTAATTAAAAAAAAAATTCTATGGTGGTTTTATTTATTGAATTCCTCATTTTGTATGAATGTTATTTAATATAACTGTTTTGTTTTTTTCAATGCAGAAGCAGTTATTCACATAAAAGTGCTAAGACTATAGATGTCTTGAACAAATAACCATCAACATAAATCTTTCAGAATTATAGGTCTACAAATATAGTTTTTTTTATTTTTTTTGGTATACAGAACAATAATATGCTATGCTGCTCAGCCTCAGAACAGCTGTAGTTTGCATTTTTGTGCTGGCTATGAAATGTACACATTCTCCAACCTTTTTATATTTTTATACAGTCTGGGTGTTTTACACCACTTCACCTTTTATACCCTCTTTAAAGAGTTTTATACAATGTTTTTAAAAAACGAACTTTGGATATCCTGTTTCCTTTTCATGTTTTCTTTTTCCGAACATCTTGAATAATCAATACAAGTAATTTATTATAGTACTGTAAATAACGCTGCATATTTGCATAGCCATTTAATACAGGCCAATAACTAAAAATAGTACAGTATAGCTAGCTACATAGATAGCTAGATACACAGTTAGCTAGCTGACGTTTAGTAGTTTTAGTAATTTTAGGTACAGTAGCTACAACTCACATCAGGTTAGCTAAATATTCCGTGGCTTGCCTTTGCTCATTTGAAATGGAGATAACTACTGACGTTACACGCACATTATTTTTAACAGCATTATATGCTGTAACGTGAAATTAAGTTGACGTTAGTAAATATAGCAAAAAAATTGTTTGGTTGCTTTCTTTCTTTCAAACTAGCTAGCTTGCTACTGTACTGTAATTATAGCTTAGTCTATCGAAATCGGTTAACGAGCTAGCCCCGCAGAACCATTTAGCTAAATTAAACTGGAGTTTGCTTACCCCATGCTTAATCCACACTATTTGCTTTAAATATGTGAATATGAACATAACTTGTACAATGACGTAAACTTGCGATGAGGATCCTGACTACAATCTTGTCAACGTTTGGAAAGTATTACAAAATGTGTTCTTCAATGACTGCCACAGAACGAAGAAAACGATGGCGTGCACTTGTTTTCGTGCGTTAAATTTTGCCTGCCTGGGATTACCGTTCTGTGCCCGCTGTGTTTTCATCACGTTCGTCCCCAAAAAACATTCCACGCAACCCAGCGACTCAGAATAAACGTACCCCTGTTTTACCCTAAGCCAGATTTACTGTGCTCTCTGCCAATGAGAAATGGGGAGGCAACAAGTGTGGCCAATCATATTTAAGGGGGGGGGGGCAGGTGACTCGCCCCCCCAACCCCCCTCCCCCGCGCTGGTCCCGCCCCTGGCCTCGTAGGAAAAGTATCTCTACACCCCACATTCTCTTTTTGGCTTGTGCAAGTTGTTGAGTGTTTCAGCTATGATGATGACGTTATACATATAACATCCGTCATCCTTTACCTGTTTTAATTGCGTTGGTTTATAATATCATTGCAACATACACTGTTTACTATATAACATAGTTTATGTAAAAAAGATATAAAATAAAACAGCAGAAAGTGACCAGTATTCATGATGCACATGGTACAGCTGTGTGTGTGAGAGTTGGAGAATGAGCGCAAGAGACTGTGTTCATGGAAAGTGTGTTTTTGTGTACAAGTTAACTGATCTGGCCCTTAGTTTAACAGTCTGGCGGCCTGGGAGTAGAGGCTTAGTTTTTTGTCTTCGGAGCATTGCTCCCGTACCATCTCTGTCTGCTGAAGTGTAGTCCTGTGAAAAACTCATGGCACAGGTGAATGAGGTCTATGACGACCTTTTTGGCCTTTCCGCATCACAGTGTGTAGTAAATGTTTGCTTTTGGACAGACCTCCAAAGAGCCATATGATCACAGGCAGAGCAGAACAGGGGGCAATGCAGAAATGTGTGAGGGTCGCCTGGGACGTGCCACATTTCCTCAATTGCCTGAGGTAGAAGAGGTGTAGTTGCCTCTTCTCCGGCATACAATCTTTGTGGCGGGACCATTTCAGAACCTAAGTTGTGTGTCCGCTAAGGAACTTTTCACCTTCTCTACGGGCACCTCTTTGTTGAGTAGGTGCCATGCTCTCTCTAATGTCTCCTGAATTTTTATCTGGCCCCACTTCACCTTGGCTTTAAGCACATCGCTGCTGGAAACACAACCTACCCTCTTGTCATCACTAGTTTTGTGAAGCTGTTTAGCTTGTCTGGGAGTGAGGGGTCTGTGTGACACAGCAGGTTATCCTTGTATAATCCTTTACTACCTGAAGGCTCCAACACTCCCAGGCGAATTTCTTTCTCTAATTTATTTTTCTCTCGTTTTGCTGCTCTGATTGTTTTGCAAAGGTTAAAACTGACCAGTTTGTAATCTGTCATGTCTCCCTTCACCTTACAGTCTTTAGATGTAAAGGAACACAAGTTCAGTTTTGCTTGGAATCTGACATTTATCCAGGTCTTTGCCTGACTTCACAGCGGACTGTCTAGTAGGTGACCAGTGTTCGATCCTTGCCACGGACCAGACACATTCGGCACTAGGATTTGTTCAGGATCGACTAGAACTTCGCTGGCTACAAGCTTCAGTAGCTACATTATCATAAACCTAAAGTAAAACTGTGGACAGTTATCTTGCGATGGACAAACTGTAAATCGAGAGCAACAGGGATATTGCTCTCGATTTTCATAGCGTAGTGGTTGGCTAGTCAACAGTCATTGTTTTCTAAAGAAACGAACCAGCCATGGATTGATTGGCGTCATTGTTTTCATTATAGGTACTGTATATCTAGACTAAAACTTTGTTGGCTACAAACTTCAGCAGCTGCATTATAGTAAACCTGAAGTAAAACTGTTTATGGTTATATTGCGACGGACGAACTGCACCGACAATGAACATAACTGTTAATGGTTATATTGCACCGACGACAAACATTGTTCTTGATTTCGATTTACATAGCGTAGTTCAAATGACGTAGTGATTAGCTATTCAACTGTCATTGTTTTCTAAAGAAATGAACCAGCCATGGAGTGATTCGGGTCATTGTTCTCATTATAGGTATTGTATAGCTATTAGCTAGTCATCTACAATAATCTCTTTCTAATTTAACTCGTTGAATGTTGGTTTGGATGTCAGCTAATGTAGGGAACTAGTTTTGAGAACCGTGGAGTTTTGACTAATTAGTTTGACAATGCAAGTAAACAGACACCACGTCTACACACGTATCACGTGCACCCACACCCGCTGTTTAAATAGTGTAGTGGTTAAAGACACAGTCTGTCACATAGTAATCCAGCCTGGGCAACAACATTCATCTCTTCTAATGGCGGGCCGGCAGAACTGGGCTTGTCTGGTTCCTTGTCTTGTTTTATTTGGATGATTTAATGGTCAGTGCAGGGACAATGTCCTCAGTACACGTCTTGATCAACTCACTGACAGATTAAGCCTGGCCAAAAGAGTCCTGTAACACAGTCCTTACCAATGGTACTTGATACTTTAGTTTCTGTAAGCAGGGAAGAGCAGAAGGGAGGCATGGCTTGACTTGCTGAAGGTGGGGCAGGAGAGGGCTTTGTTGCAGTTCCAAAACAGAGCATAACAATGGTAAAGACTATCCTCTCCACATATCAAACCTGAGAGTAACTTCCTCAAATTCCCTTTATAAAATATCTGACCACAACAGAAGCTGCCTCAGGGTACATGGTTTGATGTTTGTTCAGGGTTTCTGTGTAATTTCCCAGGTTCCTGGTTGGTATCAGCTTTCGGGAGGGATATTCACGGCAAAAAGAATGACAGATGAAAATTCTATGGGGATGTAATAGGGCCCAAATATGATTAGTGAGCAAAACGACATATGTATGATATGACAACAACATCAGTGTTATTCAGTGTGAGTTTGTACCTGTGAATGTGTAGCAGGATACGACTGCATGTGAGACAACAGCTGTCGCTTCAGGGCGATGTGTTATTTGTCAGTGATTCATGATTTCCTGTATTGATTGGCTTCCATTACTGACCGGGGTCTACTTCATAAGCACGCCTTTCTGTGCGTTTTTCAGGAACACCTAAGTAATATTGGCCCGGAGGAGTTTGTCCAAGCCTTCGTTCAGAAAGATCCCCTGGACAGCTCCCAGGTATAGTATAATATTGCGTATTCAAATGTTGTCAGTAGGAATATCACCGCAGCACACCAGTAAATGACTCATGTTGGAAGAAAGACACAAAGAAAGAGGCAGGGAGAGAGACTAGGAGTATTCCAACATCACTAATCAGATTGCAGGTTGGTAAGGTCAGTCAGGTGTCAACCGGTCACAAAGGTCACAGTCTGCCCTTGGGGCCTTCTTAAATTATGATGACTGGACGTAACACACACACATATATACACACATACACAAACGCATGCACTCTCACACACATACACAGACGCTCAAAAACGGAATTTATTCCTCCTTTCCTCTTCGCACTAATTGCCATCCTCCCGTTGTCTAAACCAGCTGCTGATGACATTAACACAAGGAGGGGATCTGTCTCTCTGTGTGTCTGTCTCTCTGTGTGTCTGTCTCTCTGTTTGTCTTCACGTCTGTCTGATTGTGAACAGAATCCTCCACATTCAGTAATGAAACACCTACAGCACTGATAGCATCAACTCCCACCTTGTGTAATGGTATCCCAGTAAAAACTGCATTAAACTTGATTAGCCATAATGAGCCCCTGGCAAAAAACACTCATTATCAAAGTTGAATTGTAAGGACTTGAAATCCACAAAGGATCCACATGAAATCGATAGAAATGTATGCTTCTTCTGATTATTGAATGCCTAGCAAGCTGGCCCTCTGTGGTCCTGATGTGTGGTACTGTGTGCTTGTGTCCCTGGCAGCCATGTTTCAGTGACCAGAAGAAGACCACCAACCTGGAGGCATATGTCAGATGGTTCAACAGGCTGTGCTACCTTGTGGCCACTGAGATCTGCATGGTAAATGATGCACATGCTATGCTCTTCACTATTGTCCTGGGTGGCCCATTTGTTAAAGATTAGCATTCATTAACACATGGCAAGTCGCTTTGTTAAACGGATCTGCTAACGGGTATTTATTAGGATATTATACAGTAGGGCTGGGCAATAATTCGATAAATATTGAGTATTGGATCGAGTATTGGACTATTTTAAATAGTCCAATACTGAAAATAATGTAATTGTTGATATCACAATTTTGCTAATAATTTATTCTGAATAAGAAAGGATATTTCATTTGGGATGTGGTTATAACGCTGCACACCAGTGGTATTTTATTCTATTCAGATTTTTAGTTTATGTTTTAGAGAGTACTGTTTTTGAAAGTTATACAAAACAGATACCTGTTTTATTGTTGATCTCTTGCGTTTTATTATTAAGTTTAAACAGTATATGAAAAACAAAGATTGTGTTTTTTTAAAGTATATTTCAAGATTAAGTTGACGACATAGATATACAAACTGATATATCATCATTAATATCATAAAAAAAACCTTGAATATATGGTGATATAAGTTTTCAGTCATGGTTCACTAGTGTCCTCTGGTGGCCATGTAGCGTTATTACACTGAGGCAGTCTGCGAACCACACCTTGACCTGCAGATTACTCTCCTGCGGGCAGAGTTACAGTACATTGCACAGCTGACCAAATTACGCATATTATGTTCAGCATGTCTTTTACATCCCTTACATCTCAGCCTGTTTGTCTCATCTCAGCCTGCTAAGAAGAAGCAGAGAGCTCAGGTGATCGAGTTCTTCATCGACGTGGCCAGAGAATGCTTTAACATCGGCAATTTCAACTCCCTCATGGCCATTATCTGTGAGTGTCTCAGCTCTATAAACACTGATGTACTGAAACATAGATATCAGGCAGTATGCTGATATTTGATGTGTGTCTGCTCCTTTAGCTGGTATGAATATGAGTCCGGTATCGCGTCTGAAAAAGACCTGGGGGAAAGCCAAGACTGCAAAGTTCTTCATCTTGGAGGTAAAACCCACAAACCTGCTTAGCCTTAAATGCTTTCGTATAATTATTTTTATTATTAATACACATAACCCTTCATCATTTTTTCTGGAGTGTAGTTTTATTATACTACCTTCTCCGGTAACGCACTTCATTTTAAGGTGTCCTACATGTTACTTAATTATAATACATGTATGATAATTGGTGGCAGTTAAAGAGGTGGAAATTAAAGAGGTGTAACAGTGAATGCTTGTTAGCCTGCCTGATAGTACAGTGTAAATTCTAGGTGTTATATCAGATGTAGATTTAGCCAAAGGAAGGGTATCTTTAAGGGTACTTACTTGTAACTAATGTATACTTAGGCAGCCAGGCCCAAATTTAAAAGCCTCTGGAAGCACCATCCAAGTAAGAAAATAAACACACCAGAAAGTACATGAAATATCTGCATAAATGCAATGCGTTTTTAGGTGTAACACTCGATTTTCCTATAAAGTGAAGTGTGTCTTTAGGGGTACCTGTAAGTAATGTGTGCTTATAGATGGAGGCACTGGGTTTGGTTTGGATGTTTGGTTAGCACAGTATGCTATCAGATACATTTTATTCCTGGTCAATTACACTTTGCAGTTACCACTCGTTAGAACAGTGTAGCTATGAATTATTACAATTAATTACAGTACTTGTTACAGTGTAATTTTTTTCTAAAAGGTATCCTCTTGGAAGATGTATAATAAACAGAGAAATACTGCATTGCATGTTTTATATGTAGCTGCCATGTATATACATGCTTTTAGTGATACTAATAATATGTTGTTCTCCCATACAGCATCAGATGGATCCTACTGGAAACTTCTACAACTACAGGACAGCCCTCAGGGGAGCGGCCCACAGGTCCCAAACTGCTAACAGCAACAGGGAGAAGGTACAGGCCGCCATTCACTAGTAGCCTTACCCTACCCACGTGTGTGGGCCTCGTGCAAAACAAGGACAGACGAGCATCATTTACTCTCTCTCTTTTAGATTGTGATTCCCTTCTTCAGCCTACTGATCAAAGATATCTACTTCCTGAATGAGGGATGTGCCAACCGCTTGCCTAATGGCCATGTCCATTTTGCGGTAAGGCTGAAAAAGTAGTATATACACATTTTGATTTTCATTTATTCCCTCTCTTCTAATGGGACATATTTTTGTTGATTTGGTTTTCAGAAATTTGTGGAGTTGGCACGTCAGGTGGGAGAGTTTATGACGTGGAAACAGATGGAGTGTCCATTTGAGACTGACCGGAGCATCCTCCACTACCTCCATACAGCTCCCATCTTCAGCGAGGATGGTAAGACATTAATATGACCATATCTTCAGTGAGGATGGTAAGATATTAATATTACCATATCTTCAGTGAGGATGGTAAGACATTAATATGACCATATCTTCAGTGAGGATGGTAAGACATTAATATGACCATATCTTCAGTGAGGATGGTAAGACATTAATATGACCATATCTTCAGTGAGGATGGTAAGACATTAATATGACCATATCTTCAGTGAGGATGGTAAGATATTAATATTACCATATCTTCAGTGAGGATGGTAAGACATTAATATGACCATATCTTCAGTGAGGATGGTAAGACATTAATATGACCATATCTTCAGTGAGGATGGTAAGACATTAATATTACCATATCTTCAGTGAGGATGGTAAGACATTAATATGACCATATCTTCAGCGAGGATGGTAAGACATTAATATGACCATATCTTCAGCGAGGATGGTAAGACATTAACTAAATATGACCGTATCTTCAGTGAGTATGGTAAGACATGAACTAAATATGACCATATCTTCAGTGAGTATGGTAAGACATGAACTAAATATGACCATATCTTCAGTGAGTATGGTAAGACATTAACTAAATATTACCATATCTTGAGTGAGGATGGTAAGACATTAAATAAATATTATCACATCTTCAGTGAGGATGGTAAGATATTAAATAAATATTAACACATCTTCAGTGAGGATAGTAAGACATTAAATAAATATTATCACATCCTCAGTGAGGATGATAAGACAACTAAATGTTACCATATCTTCAGAGAGGATGATAAGACATTAAATAAATATTATCACACACTTTCTAAACCACTGTAGAATGACAGTGACGTTAACAAGAAAGAGATTAAAAAGTAAGAAAAACAGATACAGATACAGATAATCTGACAGTTAAACATTTGTCACATCTTACAGTGGCTAATGGCTGAAAATGATACAAAGGCTTAAGACTTGAATCCGTCATTGTTGCTTACTCTCTAATCCCTAGGACTCTACCTGGCATCATATGAGAGTGAGAGCCCAGAGAACCAGGTGGAGAAGGACAGATGGAAAGCACTCAGGTATGACAGATATCAGTGATGTAACCTAATGAGTCATTGACACAGTCACTCAAAATATGCAGGTGCAAATGTAAGGTTTTAGTTGTGTAATATTATTTGGTCTTACCGCCTGTGTCTTCCCTCTTATCATTCTGTAGGTCTAATATTCTGGGGAAGACAAAAGAGCTAAAAGAGCACCATGGCAGCTAACCCCGAGGCCAGCCCAACCCAGCCCAACCCTGCCATGGAGGGAGTCAGTGTACTTGCACTATAATAAACTGTGAAGGACCCTAGCTGGTACTTAGGTGTTTTTTTCTACACATGAAGAATAGATACAACAAAACAATAATGATGAACAGGATTCATCAACAACATGACGTGTAAAAAAAGGACAAAAGAACAATCGTCAACAAGCAGCGTGAAGTGAAGCTATTGTATGGTCACTGATTGCAGAATAATTCCATGACCTTGGGTTGTGCTATTCACCTTGGGGACTGTATGTTAGTGAGGGAAAGATCTGTCCCACCATCTTGCTGTTTATTTACTCTTTGGTCAGTGTACAGTAACAGGGAAAACAACTGCTTTTTGTAAATGAAATATCTGCTGATTGTTATGATATTATAATATTTCTCATCATATTCCTCTCTCCCACCCCACCCACATACATCCATTAGTCTTTTTCCCAAAGCTTTGTGTACGTTTTCTATTGTACAATCCTGGTAAATTAAGAGCTACCGTGATATTTAAGGGTGCTGGCTTGCCCAGGACTGTGTTTGGTCCTTTGAAGACTGCTCTTAATAACTACTAATGAGTACCTGGAACAACTGGAGTGATCTCCTGGGTTATGTGCGGGATGATATATATACAGCACATAGACTGTGAAGTGGGTAGGTGTGTTTACATGTACGCACGTGTGGGTATGTGTGTGTGTTTGTGTGTGTACGTACGGGCATGTGTTTATGACTGGTCTCAGTTGAGGGGTTTATTCTTATCAAAATGTCATTCTCTTCTCAGCGGAGAGACTCGGTGAAACCATGACACCGGGTTAGGCTCTACTCAGCGCATTGATCAACTGTATCTGTACATTTTTATTTTGAGGATAGATTACATCAGTGTTGTTCCTGCCCATGTAAAAATGTGCTATGAAAACAAAACAATCAATCATGTCATGGGCCAGGTCTGTGTATAAAGGATTACTTTTATCATACTGTATAGCCCCTGACATCTTTCTGCTCTTCAGGAAGTAGTTTCTCTTGACTGATGTTCAGTTGTCTGATATTTCTGAAGATTTCTGTAATGACAGATGTTGGCTATATTTATGGTTTTGTTATATTATTCCATTATTTAAAACTGGCATGCTAAATACAGTGTTTTATATGGGCATTATATGTATGTACTAAAGGGTTCTACCACTGAAATAGTGGAGGTGTTTTATGGTTTGTGGTCCACTGAGCTAAATGAAAAATGGATACTTTCACCAACAACACCTCTTACTATCTTGTGCTGGAGAGGGAAAGATTTGCGAGTTAGAGTCACTACTAGCTGTTTCGATAATCCAGTTTTCTTTTTTTTTTACTTGAAACGTGTTGTTTATTTGATGGTTGTTCTGTGGGATAGTCACATGTCGTGATCCCAAAGGTTGTAATAACAGAGGATGTATCAAAAGGTCAGCTATTGAGTGCTTGCTGTATATTGTTCTGTTCCACACACACGTGCAGTACTACAGTGTTTTACCGGTATGAAAATGCCAAATGGGGTCTAGATATGGTAGGGGTGTTGTTATATTTCATGTTTTTGAGACAGTTTGATTCAATTTTATAGGATTGATGATCAAGTAATGCATTGTTTTTTTTTATAAAAAGTTGGTTTTGTCTCTCTATTCCTAGAGTCATTGATGTTCCTACACTCTCTGTACATTTCCCTTAACACAGTTGGAAATAGTCATTTAACTCTTTGTCTACCTAGTTACCTAAAGCCCTGCCAAGCCTCACTGTACTGCCCTTTCAGATCTGGAACTTTCCAAGGTAGTGGTTTTTGATGCAGTGTTTTAGTGAAGTGTGTGTGTGATCCACATCTGTGTAGATGTGGGGACCTGAAGTCCCCACAAAGACAGTTAATCCTGGTTTATTTGGCAGATCTCCACTGGGGAAAATGCTATTTCTGGCTCAGGGGATAGGTTTCGGGAAAAACATACAATTGAGCATAGTGTTCGTACTGAAGTAACATTTATGATTAGGCATTACCGGTTAGGGTTCAGCGTGAGGGCTTGATTACGTTTAGGCATAAAGGTTAGGCTAATGAGATTTAGGTTACAGTTAAGTTTAGGGAAGCTAGGGAATAGGTAACATGGATTTCCGGGTTAGGTTTCAGGCCCCCATAGACAAATGTGGGTGTGTGACACCCTGAAGCAGGCAACATTGATGCTCTTTCATTTACCGGCCCCATCAATTATGAATTAAAAAAGAGACTGACTTAAATAAATGTATTTTGAAAAAATGCATCCTTGCTCAATGTGGTTATTTCATAGACCCATGTGCACTTAGCCTACAGCGCAAGATAATAATAACCCACAAACTCCCAGGATATAATAAAAGTAGCAGCTTAGACTACTGGACTACCAAAGCCCACAATCTCCTCCATATCTGGGCTGCCTTTATGCCAGCCTTCCTCCTGACGCAGACTGGTCAAGCCATGAATGCACAGCTCTGCCTACGAGGTGTGTCTGTGAGTGGGAGAGAAGAAGGTAGGGAAAGGAAAGAGATTTAAAGATGGCTTCATTATTGGCCACATATTTACTTTGAACCCATGAAGGAGAGTATGTGTGAGCGATTTGCAAATCTACTTATTGCATGTGTGGCATGTGTACTGGTCTTGCAATCTTTCTTGTAGGGGCAGACCTGGCATCTGTTTTTCTTGTTCCCTGGGGGGGATAAAGCTTCAGGTAGGGAATCGTGATGATGTTTGCTGAGGCTTTTCTGTCAAGGCGCCATCACCAAATGTGGAGGATGTACATTTTTCATTCTGTACATGTGACGGTACGAGTGTAGCGAGTGCATAAAAGTGATGCAAAAAGCAGAGAAAACAAAAGAGCTATAACGACTTCTTTATATATTTTGTGGATCAAGAAATAAGCGTTGTCAGCACCTCACGGTGGACAAACATGACAAACAATAACCCGTGAAGTGCGGAAGGTGAACAACAGAATATAAACACAACTAAACAGTGATTGGAACAAGGTGCGTCCTTGGGGTGCGCTGCTCCCATCACTCTCCTGCCGATGGTTAGTACACTGGCAAGGTGGAGTGCTGCGCCACAGGACTGGAATTATTGGCAATATATACAGCTCACCTTGATTTTTTCCTCTCAACAAAACCACTAGAATTTGCTTCAACAAGAGCAAGTGTAATTGCCATCTTTCAGAAATAAAGTATAAATGAATGACTTTTGTCTGTTGTCATTGGTTAATCATCGGTTAGCTTCTAATTCATCAGTGAACCAAAATAATGTTAGTGTGTTTTGCTTTAACACACAAATTGAGCTCCTAGCAGGAAATAATGTAAATATATTGAAAAGAAAACCAAGATAGATTCATAAGCATGCAGACATGACCTCTGACCCTTCTGTTCCACTAAGAAGAAGTGTTAGAAGTGCTATCTCTGCATCCTGTTCGCTCATGCTACCCTACTACATTATTTGTTTATTTGCCTCGTTGCACATCTAAAATGCCATTTAGGAATTGTTATTTGTACCCGAACAACTATTATCTCACTTGTAACATACACTATACCTAATACTTGTAAACTTTCTGCCCTCCTCTATTTGCCTTAATTGCACATTTAGTATTGCCATTTGCCCTGCATTTGCCTTCATTGCATATCTGCACATTCCACTTGTAATATACATATACTTAATACTTGTAAATACTTACTGCTTGTAAATACTTAATACTTGTAAATACTACATTTTCTGCCCTCAATTTGCACTTCTGGTTAGATGCTAACTGCATTTCGTTGTACTGTACTGTACTTGTACTTGAATCCAATCTAATCTAGAGTGAAATGATCAAGAAGAGAAGGGATGTTAAGCCACATGTGTTTGCATCAATATGTTTTAGCTTGAGCTCATCATCAGTGAGGGGCAAGAAGTTGTTTGTTCAGAGGCTACTTAAACATCCAAAGCATGCCGTAGACAAAAAGCAATGCAGGCCCTGACTGAAATTAATTACTTACACCAGATCTCAGCCTTTTTTTCTGTACTGTGTTTGTGGCACTAAAATGGAAGATCACAGGATGCAAGTACTATTTGTAAAACACAGGGAAACCGGCATCAACATTCTGTAAAAACAATTTAGCTTTCCCCACCGACAGTCGCCTGGTCCAACACTTGGGTGCGTACTTCCGTTCTTCTGCTTCACAACATGCCTAACGGCCCTCCTACCTGTTAGATACCCGGTGGGGGTGCTGCATTTCGAGATAGATGTAGATTGATCTTATGGTATGTTACAGTCACTGGTTACAGTCACCCCTACACAGCAAGCTACTTCGGACATTAAGCTGTCACGGCACCTGTGAAACTCACACTGATTGCCTGGCCCCACACTTTGCGCAAAACTCTTGGTCCTCTGCAATATACATTACCACCATCCTTGACAAGGTTCAACCCATAGATATATACCATTATGTCTATAGTTCAACCGTTGAAGCTATAAAAATGTACCTATTGAATTGCGTCAACAACATGTCAAGTTAGCTTTACATGTTGAGTTTACGGAACATTCTTAACTCTGTTGCGATAGCATACCTAGATTATTCACTCATTAACAATATATTGAAAACATCCAGGCCAAATTGGAAGGTTAAAATGACAAAATAACATATCTAATACACTCCAGCCCAGTAGGGGCAGAAGTGGCCCTAATATTGGTTTCCAAAAGGCGTTTAAATGCCAAGAAGAAGACGATCCACCATCTTTGTTTCCAGAAGAAGCAGTCGAGCAGAGTTCGCCATTTTGAAAGACGGTACAGTTCGTGCGTTGTACACAAAGTACAGAGCATAAAACTAAACATTCGTATTCTGGGATACACCAATCGTTAGATAAGGTGAGGAGAAATACGTTAATGTTTAATATAAGGTGTCTATATAATCCGTTTTTTTTCTTTACTTATCTAGCGTCCTCCTTTTTCGCCTAGTAGTATCACGTCGACGTTAACTAGCTAGACGCGATACTATCCAGTAGAATTTTGTTTTGCTTTTGGGAATGTATCTGTGTATTTTTCCATTAAATAACGACATAACGGTTGGTGGCGTTATTGCGGAAATGTCAAAATGTATAAGACGTTTTCTGAATGAAATCGTTATAGATTTGCAAGCTACTATAATTTCACATGGGTGATGTACTGTAACGTTCTCCCGACGTCTTGAGAGGACTAGGCAAATTCGCATTCTAGAACTGCATAGAACAAAGACATGGCCTTGGATCCGTGTCGCAGCCAAAGGAATATACAAACCAGTTAAACTGTCGATTGTGTTGAACCATTTTTATCTAATGCAATGTTAGTAGTTGTTGAGTACATTAACTGTGCGTAAGTAATGTGTTACTACTGTACAGTATGCAGTTTTTCTTGATTTCAAATTATATAATCAAATTATATTGATTTTCCAAATGGGTAAAAACAGAAAGATAACGTTACAAAATTGAATAGACAAGTTGAAAACAAAAGTAAATGTAGATGTTATACGCATACATAAACATTTGCCTTTAAATACGTGTTTTCACAATTTTGTTGGCTGCTAGTCATTTGGTTGTCTGTACGCAATTGCCGATGCGGGTACTGTAGGCTCGCAAAGGTGTATGGTACAGTACTGCAAACAGTAAAGTTACGTTCAATGATAAGATATTGGCCCCTAATCAAGGTAGTTGGGTATATATTTAATTAAATAACTAAACGAATATTTTCCCCGAGTTGTAGTTATAAATACGGCTCGGGCGCTGCCCGATCGTTGTTTTGGTAAAACATGATGTAACCGAATCGAATTGGTGAAACGAACCGTTCATTTAGCCTCTTGACTTTATTTCCTACATTTTTAAGCACAGCGATTATATGATTACTAGCTTACTTTTGCGCAGTTGTATTGCAAATTTGCGCTTGTTCTAATTGTTTTGGTGTCATTTTAAGCATTTTTTAACGAAGAGCAAAATCTGGGGCAAAATCAACTGGATCTTTCAGCCTCAACCGAGGCTTCCTGAAACATTTCAGGCTGGGGTCGAACAACGGTTCATTATTAGCCTCTCATGCCAGACTGCTACTTCTGAAGTCTTTGAATGGCAACAGTCATAGATAATAGAGCAGTGGATAGTCGAATGTGATAGAGGCCCTTTAAATTAAAATGGAACGTTACATCTATGGCTACAGTATTCCTAAAGTTCTGTCGACGCTAAACTAGTTAATTACAAATACGAAGCTTTGAAACAAAGTACACAGCTGTGACATATGCTGGTTAGAAATGCGTATTTTTGTTTTTTCCTGATTTATGTCGTAAAAGACTCAGTGGTGCAAATGAATAGGTGTGGTGCTCTTTGACATAATGTCTTGATTCGTAATCGTCTCCCGTTTACAGCAGTTTATGTGTGCAGTAATATTTAGGGTGATGAAGAAGAGTCTCGAAGCAAAGGGCATTGTTTGAAAAACAATGGCTAGTGTGGATTTTTTAACTTGTTTTGAGTCATCATTGTGTAATTGCCTAAGTCCCAGACGCACCGCCCTGGAAGCTTCTGAAGTCATCGATTATGTGGTTATGCAAGTTAATATCTATAGTGTTATTAGTTGCAATTCTGTTTAACTCAGTATTTTAAAGGCAGTTTGTTTTTTGTTTTTTTTACAAAATCACTTTAAGACTGTCTGTTCCCGCAAAGGTCAAATGGCATCTGTCATGTGGTGTTGTCACTTCAAACCTGGCCTTAGTATGGTAGTGCATTAAAAATTGTGTTGGTGTGTCAGGGTTACTGTTTCGTCCCATCTCTAATAATGTGCTAATTCATCTATTATTGCAGATGCGGCAGTCAAAGCGAATGCGTTCTCCTGGTGTTTGGCTCAAGGAGTTCAGCTGGGAGGTGACGGTGGGGAACCGAAAGCGGCAGAAACGAGATTCTCACAGTAGTGAACGGGAGAACAAATCTCGAAAGCGTCACCTGCACCACAAAGCATATGAGGGGTAAATAGTATTACATCATTGACCTAATTTCCCCCTCTGATCCTGTCTCATCCCTTTCAATGTGGTGGCCGAACAGAACTGTGATGCCCCATGTATCCACAAGCAGTCCCTCTGTCACTTCTGTACCTGATGTACCCCAGTATTTAAGGGCACTGCCAAATTGGCGTGTTGATTTTTAGTATTCTCAATGGGAGTCATGAGTTAAGTTGGCTGAGATGTCGTGTTCCGTTCCAGAAGTAGTCCATCATTAATCACAAACCAGAAGTTGAGTAGAATTTCTAATGGGCTGACCGATTCCAATTGGAAGACCTCAGACCAAGATGTACCAGTTTGTGTTTCGTGTTTATTCTCCCCTGATCAGTATGGCTGTGCCCATAGTTATTAGATTCAGGCTCAGTGATTCTGTCGCCTCGGTGTCAGTTTTACAGCCGATATTTCTTTAAAAAGTATAGCCTTTCGTAATGAAAGACATTTTTTCCACAATTTTAGATAAACTTACCCTATAAATTACACCCAGGGATGTAGTATACCTTCCGAGCCTACACCTCACAAAGCTACTCTTTGGGATGCAATATTCTCACTGCTGTTCTACTTATGGGAATGTAATTTTTCTTGAATAACATAAGGGTGTATACACACTGGTGTTTGTAAAAACAAAGAAACACATTAGGTTGGTTGGGCCCAGCAGGTTTACACATGTCAGATGTTTTCACATCAACATTCTTGTCGTGAGGACAAGTTATCATCTTACAAATAACGACTGAAATCCAAGCACAAAACATATTTCAGGTCCACATATCATTTCATGTGCTAGTCTATTTTTGGAAAATCTGCCTCGCTCCCTGCTCTTGACATAGGTCGACACCATTAAACGATACTGGGGTCATTAACATTTAGAAACAAACCATTTTACATTTCATTAAACATTTACTTTAAAATTGAGTTAATGGGCAGACTTTGCAACTATCACAAAACAGTATAGCCTAACTACAACCCTGTTTCCAAAATGGTGGGACACTGTGTAAAATGCAGATAAAAACAGAATGCAATGTTGTGCAAATCATTTAAACCCTGTATTCAATAGAAAATAGAGACAACATTAAATGTAATATGTGTCTTAAAATATGTGCCCACTTTGAATTTGATGCCAGCAGCATGTTTCAAAAAAGTTGGGCCAGTGGCAACTAAAGACTGGAAAAGTTGTGTAATGCTAAAAAAAAAACTTCCATCTTAACCTGGTGTAATATTACACAACTAATTAGGTCAATTGGCAACAGGTCAGTAACATGATTGGATGTTAAAAGATCATTCCTGAGAGGATGGGCCTGTCAGAAGTGAGGATGGAGAGGGGTTCACCACTCTGAAAGACTGCATGGGCAAATACTGTAGTGTAACAATTTAAAAATGTTTCTCCATGTCAAATTGCGAAGATTTTTGGGATCTCATCATCTATGGTACGTAATATTATTAAAAGATTCACAGAGTCTGGAGAAATCTCTGTATGCATTTGGATTTGGATCTTGGTTACGACAAAGGAGACCCCGAACTGTTGTGCAGCTGAAATCTTATATCATGCAAGAATGGGAAAACATTTCACTTTCAAAACCAAAACAATTGGTCTCCTCAGTTCCCAAACACATACAGAGTGTTGTTAAAAGATGTGATGCAACACAGTGGTAAAAATGCCCCTGTCACAACTTTTTTTTTTTTTTTTTTTAAATGTTGCTGGCTTCAAATTCAAAACGGGCACGCATTTTTCCAAAAGCAATAACATTTCTCAGTTTCAACATTTGATATGTTGTCTTTGTACTATTTTCCATTAAATATAGGGATAAATGATTTGCACATCATTGCGTTACCTTTTTATTAGCATTTTACGCAGTGTCCCAACTTTTTTTGGAAATGGGGTGGTAGATAGGTTATAAAGGCATGGGGAATGTTGTGTGGTTTTAAATAAAACCAGAGTAAGAGGAATTTTACGCTAGACTTAGTGAAGGCATAGATTTACCACAGTCAACTTCTCACCAACACCTAATTGACTTTTTGCAAAAGCCATCAACCTCATCACTCTCCTGCTGATGTGTAATGGCGGCAACGTGATCCATTTCAATTTTCTTAAGGTACAAAAGCTACAGTGTTGTTTAAAGACAAAGAGAAAATGCCCATTTGTTGGATTCCTTTACGGCACCTTTGTTTTTGTTGTTTTCATTGCAGTTTTGTGAAGGGAAGTCACTTAATTGGACAAGATATCACTATCACATTTCCGGTCTTTCCGGTCTTTTCACCTGTGGCCATCTCTGAGTTAACTGTATGTCAAATTGAGGTTTATGTTGGAAGTTTCCAGAGAAGAAGGGCTGGGCAACTAATAATAAGTCCACTATAAATGCTGACCTTTTCTTGGAAGTGACCTGACACCACAAGGCAAGGATCCATCCTAGAGTTCCGACTGTGGGGCTCTGGGGGCCCTGGCTCAGTTCACATTCCTCATAGGGTCCACTCAAAGGACTCAAGGCATTCCTCACAGCTCCAGATCAATATCTGTTGTAGTGGACACCTCTCCTCTCAAATGTGTGTATTGGTGTGAGGTGACGGTGTTGGGGAGGGGGGGGAGGTCATGCTTAAGAGCACACATGCATTGAAACGGTCTGATCCTACAATAGATTTGAACCGTTGCTGAAAGATCTGAGATCTGTGTAGTGTTGTCTTTGACAGTTTGTTGCATCAGTTTACCTCTGACACTAAGAATCCTCTCTGCTCCGTCGTCAGTCTCTGGCCTCTTACTACAAGAACCTGCGATGAAGTCTCACCCTGTAGTTGTAAATCAGCTTGTTACTAATTACAAATGTTATATTAAGCCTCTTGGGGTAGGGTGTCAGTGAAGACTTGCGTCCTGGCTGTAACAACCAAGCAGTGGTGAAGTAGGCGGGAAAGGAGCCAGTCACCAAGCAGGGGTGTCTTTAAACGGTCGTCTCCGAGCTGTGTCGTGTCTTTAAACTGTGTTGTTGTTTTCTACCTTTCCAGGCGTTACCTGGAGACCCAGAGCCTGAACCATCAAAGGCTAGAGTCTAAGGACAGGAGGCCCAGAGAAGCCAGTCTGGAGATGGGCCACGATGAGGACTGCCGGGGCGCCGCCTCCAGAGACCGGGACGAGGAGTGGCACCACTACAGCAAGTCGTCCGGGCGGAGCGGCAAAAGCGGTCGCAGCCGACGCAGTAGCCTCCGAGGGCGGAGACAGAGCTCTTCTCGCCAGCGTTCCTCGTACTCGGTATGAGCACACCTTACTCTTTCCCTTTTTCCTCTCCAGCGCCCTAGGTGGTTATTAGTGTTGTTAGCTATCTGTGTGTCGATCACTCTCCTTACACACCACACCCACAGTAACAAACACAGCCGATGGGTTGCACTTACGGATCCAGTGTTAGTACCAGCATTCACTGAAGGCCGTCTAGGCATAACTGTAGCAGATCAGGTGCAAACAACTATACCAGGATTTCATAGGAACACTCATGGGAAGTTTTCTCATCCGCAGAGCCAAGAATTGTTACTCAAAGACTTAAGATAACACACTAGCCTGTGCTACTACATTGTATTGGTTTTTATCATTTTTTTGTGCCGTTTACTTTGAGAGTTTCTCACATGAACATTCTTGTTGCCGTGTCTCTCTTCTGTAACACCCACTGTGCGGTGGCGTCCCCCTATGCCTTTCTCTGGTGGGGCTGAATTTGCATACGCTGCTGCCGCTGTGGTCTGCCGGCGCTGCCTGGTTCCCACCCACTCTGAATGGGCCGGTCCACCCGAATCTCCCCCCCGCATCCGAATCCCCCCCTACGCCCGCTGAATGAATGAATGGCGCGTTCCATCCCGTTGTGGTGGCCTGGTGTTCTCTCTGGCTCGCTGGTGGTTGATGGTTGATGATGATGGTGATGATGGTGGATTTGGTCGATGGGACAACAGAGGAGCCGTCATCGCAGGAGCAGGAAAAGATCCAGGAGTGTTGAGGATGATGACGAGGGCCACCTGATCTATCACAGGGGAGACATGCTGAGAGACAGATGTATAGAATATATCCATATTTTTTTTTCTCTGTCAACTCTCTGTTGTTGTTGCTTTTTTTTTTTTTGATATGGTGTACTGTTGCAAAATACTATTCTAATTGTAGTCGCTTGTATTCGGGCGGGCAGAGTTTATCACTGTATTGCTAAATGTTGACTGTTATTACACCTTGTTACATAACATCCTTCTTAGTGCGATGTGTGTACTGTGTATTTTGTTCTGTTGGCTTGGAGCCCTATTCTTTTATAGTGTCAAGCAGTATAATGCTAAAACCAATAACAAAGCAGTTTAGGCAGTCAGTGCTAGTGGCAGCCATTTTGTGGCAGATCAGGTGTGATGGTGGTGGTGGCCAGTCATCACTACTCTGGTTCTAACAAATGGTCTTCATTTCCTCTAGACGAGATAGTGTCCACTCTTGGAGAAGGAGCTTTTGGGAAAGTCGTAGAATGCATCGATCACACAAAGTAAGTCCCTGATTTGAAACATCTTTTTGTCATAGTGCATACCCCCCCTCCCTAATTGTTGGCGATGTGTGTCTTTTCTGTGAAGTGGCGCTCGCATAGCACTGAAGATAATTAAAAACATTGATCGCTACCGCGAGGCAGCCATGGCTGAGGTGGAGGTGCTGGAGCAGATGAACTCCCTGGACTTTGACCGCAAATAGTAAGTCACACAACCGCTTAGAACAACACCCATGTTCATTAGAAATCAGCTAGGGCCTTCAGTTACATGGCTGATAAGCAGTCAACCAGTAACTGCTGGCTCTCTGCCTAGCTTATGCTTTAATTACGGAATGTCACTTGGAACATTGCACTTTAATGAGTCGGCCATCTTCTGTATCAAACTAGATGAATGTGTTATGTCTCTGAGTAAAGCTGGCTGCTGAACTATTCCAATGTAAATCCTTGTTGTGTGTGTCTCTCCCTCCAGTGCGTGTGTGAGGATGCTTGATTGGTTTGACCATCATGGTCACGTCTGTATCTCATTCGAGTTGTTGGGGCTCAGCACCTATGATTTCCTGAAGGAGAACAGCTTCCAGCCGTTCCCAATAGAACAAATCAGAATCATGGCCTACCAGATCATCAAAGCTGTACGATGTGAGTAGGAACCAGGGAATTGCATATAAGAATAGTATTGGGGAACCCGTTAACAGTGTGACCACCTGGGCCCAAACGATTAAAATGCTGAAGCATCCTGCCTGAGTGTTACTTTAAAGGAATATTTCTTGTTTTTTTTTTTGCATGTCAGACCTTGTTTTCCCCTTAGTGTTGAAGCAGTACCCAGACAGTTGTTTAGGTTGCCGTTCCATTTTTGAGGCTTGTTTGGCTCTCTAGTTTCATACATGAGCCATAAACCACCGTTGCCAGACACGGCAAAAATGCTTCAAAATGTCCCCACAATGAACTAGGCAACCATATCCTGTCTTAAGTTCTATGAAGGCATGTAAATGCAGAAACACTTCACTTTTTCCCTCTGTTACAATCATTTAGAAATATTTAGCTCTCTGACTTCCTGCTTTGCCCTTGTCTTGGGAGTCATTTCTAAATCTGTGCACTGCTAGTCTCGTGATGCCGCTTACACCTCCAAGATATCCCCGAGCCTGGTTCTCAAGGCTAGCGGTGTTGACGTCACTTTCTAGTGCTACAATGTTTAATTGGCCTTTCGGAATGAACAAACACGTGGGCTGGAGGTGATCCGTGCGTGCCGAGACTTCTGAACTCTGGATCCTCCCTTTGGCATACTAAAGATGCCATCAAGTTTCACAGCCAATAGTTTGTCTTTTAGGGTGCACTATCTCTGTGACTATTTTCAATGTGTCCCATCTTGAGTTTTATATGTGCTGTGTTCATTTTCAGTCATGCATAAGAACAAGCTGACTCACACTGACCTGAAGCCAGAGAACATCCTGTTCGTGGACTCTGAATATGACATTGAGTACAACTGCAAAATGGTACGAGTTTGTTACCCAACCACTTTCCCATGTGTGTTGAATCCCATCATCTCTGTAATTCGCTAGTGTGTAAGTCTTATTTTAGGACATTGAATTCTTCAAGTGAATATTTATCATGAACCACGTTCACCCTACAGAAGCGTGACGAGAGGACCCTGAAGAAACCGGATGTGAAGGTGGTTGACTTTGGCAATGCCACATACGAGCATGACCACCACACTTCGGTGGTGTCCACACGGCACTATCGCGCTCCAGAGGTCATTCTGGGTGAGTCACTCTGGGCCACTCTGCCATGTTGATATTACTGGTAGCCACGTCATAAAGCCACTTACACAAACACATTTGCATCCAAATGACCTAGGGTATATTTTCAAAAACCAGCTGCAGAATGCTTCTACACCGCCGACCTCGTTTCAACGTAGTGATTACATCACCTTTATAATGGTTGTGCATGTTAACATTCAGACACTAACCGCTCTCTGATGGTTGTCTACAATATTGCTGTGTGATGTCAAGTTGGGAAGGGGTATCTGGACCTCACACTTCAGAACCGTTTGCCTTTCAGCCCGGGGCCACACTGCCCACTGGGCCAGAAACGTCTTTGCTCATGTTTGCGTTTCAGTTTAACATGCCTGTTCTAAGTCAACCATCGTCAACCACTGAAAACCATGTAAGACTGAACGCAGAAAAGTCGTGCTATTTCTAATCAGGTTTATTGGTCATTTAATTTAACATTCAGGGTCCTGTTGGCCATCTTTCCACTAGTTAGTGTGTGAGATGTAAGATGTTACAGACTAGGACAGGCTGACCCTAGAATGTGATTGTTGATCACTGCTATAGTCATCCATGTGTTCATGTTAATCACTCATTCTATTTTTTGTTGTGTTGACATCTGATAGCGGGATTTGTGCGCATCACTAGAATATGGCACTTGTTTGTGAATGTAAAAAATGTAAAACTCAGTTTCCCTGTTACTGATGCCTTTGTACTCTGTGTAGATCTGGGCTGGGGCCATGCCTGTGACGTGTGGAGTCTGGGCTGTATTCTCATAGAGTACTATCTGGGATCAACACTCTTCCAGGTGGGTGACTATTCACTGTCAGACTGACACCAATGTTTTGCATGAACCTCCAGTACTGGTGCTCCGACAACAGGGTGACAGGTTGACATTGAAGTATGCCACCGTTCTCAAGGGTGAAGTAGACTAACCTCCGGGTTTATGTTCTCTCCAGACCCATGACAGTAAAGAGCACCTGGCCATGATGGAGAGGGTCCTGGGTCCCATACCTGTACACCTCCTGCAGAAAACCAGGAAGAGGCGGTACGTCCATCGCTACAAGCTGGACTGGGATGAACATAGCTCTTCTGGGAGATACGTGAAGAAACACTGCAAACCACTCAAGGTAAGGAAGGCTTTTAGTAATTCGGGTCTCGTTTGTATTTCAGATCATATTAGGCGGTCTGTATCACAGTTAATGAGTGTATTGATATCAGTGAAAGTGATTCCCCTCTCCTATTTCCTCTCAGCAATATATGGCAGCCCAGAGCGAAGACCACGAGCAGCTGTTTGACCTGATCCAGAAGATGCTGGAGTATGACCCAGCTAAACGCCTCTCCCTGGACCAGGCTCTCAGACACCCCTTCTTCAACTGCTTACGCAAGGCCAAAAGGAGCTGACTGATCACCCCAGCCTGAACCTGCATGTCACCGTGACCATTGTTGCTTGGAGAAAACCAATGACCATCACCATGACAACGATGATTGACGATCACTGTGGCTCGGACTCTCCGAGAGAGATTGCGTACCTCTGACTGCATCAGTCTGCCCACGTGGCTTTATAGTCTATTGCTGTAATGTTAGTTGTTAATTTATTTAGTGTCGAAGTAGCTACCTTGTTTGTTTTGATGGATGCGATACTTTATAATGACTTTAATGTGTTTTCTTTTTTGTTCAAGTCACTTTTCAGTATGATTGGATTTGTAACTTTTGGAATATTGATCTGTGTATATTTCTCAATAAAAAACGTCTGATCTATACAAGTGTGTTGGTGTTTGAATCAAATGTTTCTAGTTAACAGGTTTGCAGATCTCTTGCATGCGTAATGGGTTTATTCATTCCATTTCGATTAGCGTTTTTGCCCCTCGACTAAGCGAGGCCATGAGTGGTTAGAACATATTAACAAAATGCAGTTACTGCGTTTTTAAATGAGAAGGTACAGTTACTGCAGCTGTTTGAGAGCTGAATTACCGCAGCTACGACGAGCAGTAGATGGCGGTAGAGAGCTTCTAGCCCAGTTTTTGCCTGTTGCGTAATCCTCGTAAACCGCCCAAAGCTCAACACGTTACTGGATCAAGCTTATGTTAATACCCTTTCCTTGAAAAGTGTTTAAATAGCTGGACTTTAACCTTTTGTGAGTAAAAAAAAATAGAACGTAGTCGAATTTATTTCGGGAGTTATTTGAAAATATATTTTATTTGTTTATAAAATATCGTTTCCGCGCTAAATTGCACGTCTACATCATAAGGCGACCGTGGAAGGAAATGTGTGGCGTCAAAGTTTAGGCACCGTGTGACGATGCTAGGTGAATGAGACTAATGTATTTCTAATGAGAAAATAATGAACCGCTTCATCCCTCGTCAACTAAAGGTTCCCATTAACGCTGAAAGACACCGTTAAGCGAAATAAAGTTTGATTCGGTAGCATAGATCGAATAAGGAATTATTTTCCCACGTCAGGTCAACGTCTAGTTTTGATTTTCATTTTTGTGAGTTGTCAACTAATGTGAATGTAACTTAAATTCAACGCAAAAGTCTGGAGTTTCTACATAACTTGATTAATATTTGTCCAAAAGTTTTTGAAGAATATGCAACTAATTAGTGCGTCAGCAGTTTAAATTAGACTACGGTTATTATACCCAATCAGAACCCAAAATATCAGCTGGGTTTAAGCTAATGTTTTTAAAATAAATGTAACCAAATAGGCTACTAACATCAAATATCTAAACATGGTTTAAACAGAAAACTTCGTTATCATGGATGGTCAGCCTTACATGATAATTTATCCATGCTCCGTCCATGAATTACAGAGTGGATACATTTATTCTGTCCATCCGTTTCACACAAATTGTGAAAATGCTGATTTTGTTTCTACTACCAATTCCATCTTTAATCTGAGTGGAAAAATACTATTCCGGAAATTGATGACTTTGCAAATCCGTTTTTTCAACATCTCATGAGGATGGAGCATCGCACGTGCACACACGTTAATTAAATCTGTTTTGGAATATTTGAGCATAAACATTAAAATCTTATGTCACGATCCCTTTAATATGATTAGACAGATGTTTGCGGTCAATTATGATATACTCAAACGTGTACCTTTAATTATGTATTCTATACGAAATTGAATGAATCTGTCAGATCTGTCAAGGTGAGGAAGCTGGTTGAGGAACTGAATTGGAAAACATATTGTCCACAATTAATACTGTAGATTTGTCCATGCATGTTATGGATCAAGACCGTCTACCATGATGACATTCAACAGCAGCATTACACTGAACTAGGCATACTGGATCATATTGATACTAACTTGGACAACTTGAAGTGTAAAGTAGCCTCACCCACAACAGTTAATAGAATTTGGATACTTAAAATGCGAGATTAAAAAGACATCCTGAGATTAAAAAGACAGTGTTTTTGTCAGACTATGACGTTTGGTGTGATTTCAACAGAAAATAGATGACCAGATTATGACTACAAGGCCAACTAAAACTTGATAGTTGAAATCGAAGTCTAAAAAAAACTTTAGAAAGTGGTCATCTCAAGCTGTAATTCAATGATAACTGCGTGACATTGAACCGTTAATGTCACATGCGCTACAGGCTATTTGCCTTGACCACTCAAACTGAAATCTACCTCTGCACTGTCAGTGGGCGTGGCGTAGCGATTAGCCGGAGCAAGGAGTCTGTGTAGCCAGGCAACTAGGTTACATAGCGTAGTCTGCACATTCAAAGCCATATAGCTTCGACTGAAGTTGTCAATCTCCAAACATCAGCATATCTCTTCCCACGTGGTCCACGGTGCAGGAGCGCATTTTTAAAAAGAGGACAGTTTACTGTTTCTGTATTGCCTGATTCCCCATCTTATCCATTCACTCTAACGGATAAACAAAACATTCTGGGATCGAGGACGCGACTTATTTCTCCGTTGCTCATCCTGATTGTTCCCATCTGGGTATACGATACAAGCAGCGCGCTACGCGCTCGACGTTTCAGCCTCTTGTTCCACCGCTAATTTAGGACACAGGTTTGAACCCCTTGCGGTGTTGGGGTGAGTTTAATGTCTATCAGCCCACTACGAAGTCTGTCAGTTTAGTAACTAAATTCGCAAATTTAATTGCTCGATAAATTCATCTACACCATTTTTTTCTAAGTGGGATTTTAAAGTTATGGCTTCAACTGGAGATAAGCCTAACGGGGAGAGCAAGGCAGCGCTCCGTCCATGTGCGCCCAGGTCCATTCTCCTGCGTTGTCTGGTAGGGTTCCCTACCGTGGTGTGTTTGATGTTATCGGTGAGCTCCATATCAGTCAGCCTGCTCATGAGCTTCAAGACTTACCAACTGGAGAACCGACTGCATGCGCTGGAGATGGAGAAAAATACAGTGTTCAACCCGCCTGAGAGCGCTTTCATGCGCGAGGATGGGACTGTAGTACCAGCGCTGAGGAGTTCTTTTGAGACGCTTCTACAAGAGGTAGGCAATACAGTAAAGACAGTCATTTCTGGGCAAATAGAATGTTACAGTGAACATATTAAAGGGATTTCCCAAAGACTTTGATTAATCCGCTTCCTGTTTGGGTCTGCATTAAGAGTAAACAGAGTAAAAGTCGTGCGTAATGTTGCGCGTAATTAAAAAAAAAAACATGACTGATATCTGAAGATGTTGACTCCTCAAATGTCTGACAGCAATGGTCAAGTGATGTCAATCTTGCAGATACCCAGACTACTGTTTGCCTGTGTGCTATGACAGTATTTCGCTATATTTCGTTGGCAAGACCTGCTTTGTGACGGGTCAAAATGTCCTTGAAAGTCTGGTAACTTTTTTGCGTTCAGTCTATTAATTACCTAGATTGTTAAAACAGTAGTTAGCCTATGTACTATTATTCTGTGAATATCCCGAGGTGCTACATGATAGGCTACATTTATTGCCTATATTAGTTAATGGCCTCTTATGAATCATATGGCATTATTCTAGGTTATGATTCTTCACCTTACTGCCTGTTCTCAACCCACATTATTTACAAGTGTGTCTCATAGCAAATCACATGCTTTACAAAGTCCTATTAATGAAACAATTTGGGAGACTGTGTTGAGTCAAACCAACAGGAATGTGAATTAATCCTCTGCAGGTTAGTCCTAAAACTCTCCTCATTGGCCTCAGTTTGTCCTTAAAACTTTGATACATGGATGTTTATTTATTAAGATAGGATTTTCGTTTTTTATGCAGAATGCATGGTTATTACATCTGCACATTCATGCCAAATGTCTGAATTGTTTCACAGCCTCTTTAAGACTATTTTGACGCCACCACTCTTACCGTCTCTCCATCTCTGACTGTTCTCTCCATCTCTGCACGTCTCTTTCTTTCTCTCTCTATCTGCAGCGACTGAGTCAAGTGATACCAAAGCTGCGCACGGCCAGGGATATCAACCAAGATTGTACTTGCCCACCAGGTACATGATATCTCATATTGGCTCATGGTTGTTATCAATGCTTTCATGCACGGAACACATATCACAAATATGCCACATTCTCCTACATGCTCACAGTCTCTGGACTCTTTTACACAAATGTTAGTAAATGCGTGTTTGGCCACATGTAAATGGTTCAGATGTGTGCCATTTGATAACCCGTCCATAATGACATTTGCTGACAGGATGCCCAGTGTGAACTCAGTGGAACGCCGCCTTTTGTATAAGATTAGTGTTCCTAAGCCCGGAGAGCCGAACTCGGAGAGGGGCTCAGGGGGACAGTGTGATAAATCCCCAGAGATGGGTCTGTGTCTGGGATGGCCAGGCCAAGATGAACCCTGTTGCTTGGTGCCAGTGGACCTGCTAACATTAATAGACGTTCCAGGCATGTGCCAAGTATGGCCACGTTTGGCGGGGTGTGCTTTACACAGCCTTGTGATAGTCTGGAGGGTGAACAAATACTGTGATGCAAACACACATGCACACACGCCAACAGACACACACACCTACAGGAAAACACACACAGATAAGCACAAGCATACAGAGAAACACACAAACTCAAACAGACTAACAGTCAGGCAGAAACAACCAGTTGTCTGCTGGTCGTATGTTTCTCTAGTGGTGGTTTGTCAGGAATGCTGGCCTGGTACTCTGTTTCCAGAGATATACTTCCTCTACTGGAGGACTTGCTGCCCAGTTTGATAAAGTGTGAACATAAGTGAGTCTGACTTTTGTTCCCTTGAAGTTGTTATTGTTACTTATCTTATGATCGACACAAGAGCTTTTCCGCCTCTTCACCTGTGAAGTACAGCTGAATTGTAATCACCATGAAAGCAAAGGCTCTTGGCTTACAGCCGAGGAGTGGAAGGGGTGCAATGATTTCTGTTTTCTCAGGGGGAAAAATAAAATATTACAAATATAAAAACATAGATGAATTCACACCAAAAGCATAATTTAGGAAATGTATTCCCAAATATTCTCACCTTAAATAAAAAGAGGTGATTGTCTAGATTTCTCATATTATTTTAGATTTAGTGTTGTGGTCATTTTGCAATGTCACAAAATGTTATGGTAATTATGCTTCAGCCCCCTCCAACATATAGTGTAGGGGTGTCCATGTGAATGAGTGAATGTGTTGCCGGCTGAGTTCGGCCTCTTCTCCCTGTGGCCGGCTGAGTTCGGCCTCTTCTCCCTGTGGCCGGCTGAGTTCGGCCTCTTCTCCCTGTGGCCGGCTGATTTCGGCCTCTTCTCCCTGTGGCCGGCTGAGTTCGGCCTCTTCTCTCTGTGGTCAGTGTCATATTTGCTCGGGAACAGGGGAACCTGTTCATATGCCAACATTTATAGAATATTTTCATGTTATTCCAGGTTTACTTATGACTCTGCCATAATTCTTCCCTGGCCAATCAAGTCATTGTCGGTTTTTGCTGAAAGCCTGTTCAGTATGTAATCAATTAGCAGACAAAGAAGCAGAACATCGTTTGATACATGTGTTTGTACTATTTCACTCTTCTCATGAATCATCTTAATTACTATACAACGTGGAGCATAATTATTGACAGTTGTAGTGACCTGGTCTTGGGAAACTAATGGGCTTTGAAACAGCCAGTTCCACCCTTGTAGTGGTTACTCATAGTTTAATTAGGTCAATATCAAGAATAATCAGATGTTTCATTTTATTTCACAGCTCGTTTTACCAAAGGACTGCATAATCGTTGTGGATTCACTAGTTGCTCTGGTTTTGCCATATAATGTAACCACAGCTATTCTGAAGTCTATTTAAAGATCCTTTTTTTAACTACTCCAAAAACAAAGTGTTTGTAAATTCTTGAGCTAAATGCAAGTTTTAAGTGCAACCAAAAAGCCTGTGGGCACTTTCTTCTGAAGCTGTTAATAGTTCAGCTGAAGTGTTTATTCCAGAAGAGTGTTTGTCAGCTAATTAGCGGAGGTTTGTTGATTCCATGAAATTAGCACAAGGTTGGTTGAGTTAGGTGCTATCTGCATACTAAGTCTGCTCACACAGAGACCACACAAGTATACTGTATGTTGAAAATATACGTTTGTCACAGTGTGTTTGCATGCCAGCAAACTGTACACAGGCTTGTAAGAACCAGGATTCCTCAAAAGTAAGGACATTTAACAGGTCCTCACTGTTAATGTTGGTGTTAATGTTGGAGTTAGGATTAGGATTTGGGTTAGGATGTAATATAAGGGTGTGGTTAAGAGTTAGAGGGTAGGGAAAATAGGATTTTGAATTGGAATACATATTTCTCTCCAAAAAGCGATTAGTGAAATAGGCATGAGTGTGTGTCTGTGTGAGTCTGTATGTGTTTATATCTAAGCGTGTGTATGTGTGACATTGTGTTTGTGTCCCTGGTTCTTTGAGTGGCCGACAGGCTGCTCTCTCTCTCCGCATGGCTCTGTAAGCCGAGCCCCCCTCCGTTAAGTGCCCACGCTACCCACCTGAAACCTGATGCTCTGTCAGACCGGAGCGCAGGCTGTGGCATTTCGCTGTGTGCCTCTGCTGACAAGCTACTTAAGTGTCAGACCCTCATATTACGCTCAAACTGTCTTGGTTATCACTGCAGCCTTGCGTCGCTGCTTGGCAGGAGTCTGGGCCATGTTCACATGTAGCCTTACAGTCCATGGTTTTCAAATAGCAGGTGTATATGAGTCAATGACCATACAGGTAGCAAGGTACTGCTTCCCAGGTCATGGTCAACCTTGTGTTGTTGAGGAGGAGCTGCACCCATTGCTTATAGAGAAAGTCATGTTTCCAAGTCCTTTTCTAATTATACATTTGATTTGAGTTCTCAAATGCAGTAATTTAAAATATGTGTGTGTTTTGTGTTAGAGCTACAGTAGAGTTATAGAGAAGACGGTTGGGACCAGGTTACATAGATCCAGAATCAAAAAGCCCAGGAAAGCGTTGAGGTCTTGTTGTTATCATGGGCTGGACTACATGGTGGAGGTCTAGCCAGTTGAGCCTGGGTGTCGATCGTTATCTTATGATCTCTGTGATCTTTATCGTATGAGCTCTGTGATTATCATATGATCACATGATCTTTATCATATGAGCTCTGTGATCGTCATCATATGAGCTCTGTGATCTTTATCATATGATCACCATGATCTTTATCATATGAGCTCTGTGATCACCATCATATGAGCTCTGTGATCGTCATCATATGAGCTCTGTGATCTTTATCATATGATCACCATGATCATTATCATATTATTACCATGATCTTTATCATAATTATTGGGAAGATATTTCCCTCATTCCTGATATTGAGTTAGCATGGGCCTTTTTATAAAAAGCATTAAATTAAATCCTATAAAAACATGCACCCTTTAGGAACTACATAGTACAGGGCTGTGATTATCCATAGTTCCCAGAGGATCTAACTTTATCATCATAGAACTATGGTTTTGGCTCATCTGGCAATAGACTGGTGTAAATTCAGATCCTGAAAAATCTGTTTCAAGTTGGTGAACTGAGTCTGTTTCTTTTGTATTCATTTATTTTTTCACCTAATTTTCATACACACATAAATACATACGTACACACCAATACACACCATTTGCTATTATGGCTTTTTGTCATTTCCACAGCAGGCTCTGATGAGTCATTGAGCCATTCTGCTTCTTATCACACTGCTTGATAAACTAGGAAATATTCACTGGCACATTCACACATGAGGATAGAGCGTTTTCAAAAACCGCAATTGAGCTTGCAGGTGCTGACCTACCAGAAGGTGCAATGAAAAAAGGCAACCCTGTATGACATCCACCCCAGGCAGAATTGTGCAAGGTACTGCCCTGAAATGATAAACTGTGGAACCACCATTTTGTGTCATCAAGTACATTATTTCAGTCTACATCTTAAGTCTGTACTATTATATAATTATTTTTTCATCCACTTTTTTCTCTTCTTGATTTTTATTATATCCAGAAGATGCGACAAGCTTTCGTCATAGACAGCCGCGCTTGAGCTACTCCAATTTTTCCTGTTGTCGCTTTAAATCACTGTCCTGTAAAAAGCTTCCGTTTGTTGGCAGTCTGAAGCAAGTTCTCTTGCAGTATTTTCGTCTATTTTTACTCAGTCCATTGTTCCTTTCGATATTAAAAAGGCATTACAGCTGGGCCAAACATTCAGATGGTACTTTTTGAGTAACGGCTTCATTCTTGCCACTATCCAATACAGGCCAGTTTTATGCAGAGCTCTTGTTTTGGTTGACTGGTGCACCATCACACTACTCTCAGACACTTTTTGGCCTCTGTGGCTTCTCACATAAGGATTTTGTTGATGACCACAGAGATTTAGGACACCAGGGGGTCACAAAAGTATGATTCTCTTTCTACCTGTCTTCTACTGTGTCTGTGTGAAGCACAGCCGTCGAGAAGGCAAAAGGCCAGTGGACTCCGCAATCTAACTTTGTCTTTGTGTTTTTGTAAACTCTTACACTCCCCTTTGCTGTTATTCTGGTCAGTGTTACCCAGGGACAAGGTATATGTGTGCATTTGTCTCATATGTGGTTTATTTGTGTTAGAGTCTTTGTTGGGACATCTATGGAGATGGGGAACGACGTGTGGATGTTTAAGCTGGTCAGAGAGAGCATAGACAACCTATTTTTCTGCCAATTGTGGCGTGAAGTTGTGTGATGAACCTCTCCTGGTTCCCCCACCTCCCACCGCACACAGCCCTTTTACCTCCTTGTCCGTCATCGGCCATCTTATTAAAGTTAGCTTTGTAAAACACACTGTTTAGCGGCGGGGCGACTTGCACATTCTTCCATTTCAAAAATAAACAGCCGGACTCAGGCAGGCCACAGGGCAGCCCGAGGAGGACCACAGGACCCCAGGAGAGAGGACGCTGTCATGAAATGCAGAGGGGTTGTGGGACGGGGGGTTGGCACTGCACACACAGCGCCCATGTCGCCAAAACCCTGTTCAGGCAATGCCAATGTACTGCACATGCACAGACAGACACACATGCTTGTTTTTCTATTTTTGTGAGGACCCAATTTGGAGTACCATCAATATGTTTTTTACTTTTTTTACCTTCAGTCCTCATAAAGATAGGAAAACGAGTAGGCACATTCTCACACACACACAATCATCACATAGGCCTGAATGTGCCAACCTAGCTGCTAATAGAAATTGCCGAATTGGATTCACGTGGTAATACTGGCTGTAATCTGTTGACTTGATGAACAAGAAATGAAGAGGTCTCAGTTAACCTGCTGGAACCAAAGGGATTCTTTCACAGTTCCACTATTGAGCATCAACAGCAACACAAACATACATTTGACTTGTCCAGTACAAAACCTTTTGGGTGACTTGAGCAAATGTACATTTTGTTCTGTACAATTATTTATATGTCTGTCATTTTAATTGAAAGTAAGTCTGATAATTGGACTGTAGATCCATTGTGCGCTGATGCTAAACTCTGTACAGTATTTTCAACAATGACTTGAACATGATGTCTTAACAAGATATATAGGATGACCGAGGTGTGTTTACAAGATGATTTACAAGCGCAATGACCGAGATGTCTTTACAAGATAGAACGATGTCTGAGATGTCTTTACAAGATAGAGTGATGACCGAGATGTCTTTACAAGGTTATCTCACGCTCTGAAGCGTATCTGCCGTCATGTATAGTGTGGATATTTACACTGGTATTATCCTTCGACATGTCATATCAGAAACATATGGGCTGAGTTTTTCTTCAGTTTTCCCCTCTTTGATCTGATTCCGTTAACTCTAGAAATAGCTACAGAAAATAAGCAAGCATACTTTATATTGCAGCCTCCATTATGCTTTGATGTCGACCTGCATCAATATTTTGAGCAGCATATTGTATCCGGGCATTCTTCCTCATTCGTAGTATTTAGTTTAAGCCAGGGACTAGTGTGGAAATGTGGCGTGTGCATATTTCTCACACGGCTTTGATTACTGTAGTAAACCCGAAGTCAGTCCCAGCACAGCTCAGAGTGGAGGGTATAGTTAAGTATCCTGTGCCCCAAATTGCAGCCTATGGCCTATGTAATGCACTACTTTTGGTCCTCAGTCTGTTCAAAAGTACCGTTTGGGATTCCACCTGTGTAGAGACAGGAGTGGCAGACAGAGCAGGCTTACATGGAAACCATTATGTTGTTTGCTTTAATTATGACAAGTGGCAGGTGACACGGTGAAATGCCTTTTAATGAGTGAGTGGAAAAACTCTTAACACTTCCCAGTGGCCTCTGGCTGGTTTGGGCATTTGGAGTGATACAGTGTCTTGCCGTATGTTCTGTCATGTTCTTTAATCAAATTCACTGGATTTCAAATATATTGTAAGTGTGATGATCAAGTGCTGCAGTGAATGCTTGACCTTTCTGAGGAAAGCAAAGACAACATACAGCCAACAATCCCTTCCAACTCTGCGCGCACACACACACACACACACACACACACACACACACACACACACAAACTCAAGCCAATCCAGCATGCTTTCTTTCAGTCATGCCATAATTTAATGAATGATATCAGTATTTACAGTGAGTAAACTGACAAACAGGTACTTATTATATCTGATAGCGTTTTTGGATGAAGACCAAGTCAAACAAAGTTGGGGCTTTATTTGTCACGGTGCAGTTTGCCCATGTATCTTTCTCTGCACTTCAGACATGAAGCCAAGTTATTCCTCTCTGGGACCAAGGGGTTGGCAGTTACATTGGGAAAAACTGCAAGAAAGCAACCTATTTTCATATTGCCCAGAACATATAGAAAGATGGTTAAGGTCCACCCAGTACTCAACTACACAGCCTTTAAAAGTCAACTGGACGCTGTCGGTCTAATGGCACAACAGCCTCTTAATTTAAGGTTTAAGAAAGCCTTAAAGAAATCAGTGTCTATCCTTGGGATTGAACCTGTGAGCCTTTGAGCCAGCAAGCTGTAAGACTTATTTGATGGCAGTGGTGATCTCTGGTGTCCCTACTGGCAGGTTTTCAAGCCCATTCCAATCATTTTCCAGACACTGACATCTAATTTTGCCTGGGAGCTGACGTAACCTCACCACACGGACACACAGAAACCTGGTCCCTGACGTTATCCTCGTGTTCTTTAATAATGCACTAGTGGTAATGAATATGTGTGTTTCCACTTCTCTGCAGTGACCCAGATCACTTCACTCCTCAGTAAGGCCTGTGGAGTGTTAAAACTCCCCTCCATAGACTTGTCACTCTCCCGCCGCCTCCTAAATGAGAGGCTGTAAAGGCAGTAAAACTGGAGCTGAACCCTTTGAAATGGTCCTCTGCGTCGTTGATCCGGGTAGTTGCTATGATAGTTACGAGGGCCAGGCTCTGTCTGCTGCCGCGCTGCACACCTCTCCAACACTCAGCGCCCCTCACTGTATCCAAGCTATGTCCAGCCCCTGGATATCAACATCAATCAGTCAGGTCCCTTCAGGAGCAAGGGTTTGTATCTGAGTTCTTATTGGCCTGTTAGTGCAGGTTTTCAGCTCTAGGCCTTTTGGCCTTTTCAGTGCCCTGTCTCTCTGCTCTGTCTCTCTGTCTCTCTCTCTCTCACTCTTGATTTCGCTCTGTAATACTGCCTCTGTAAACAAGACCGTAAGCCAAAAACTGAGAGTTCATTCATTCATACGCATAACCCCCCTTTCTTTTTCGCAGCAATGCTAACAGAAAGAGTTGTGTTTTACCATTATCCTGTTTTTGGATGATGATGATCTACCTAGTAGTTAGAGAGGGCTATGTGGGTCCGCAGTTGGTGTCTGTTTAACTCTGTTTTCTCTTACATAGTGCTCTACCTTTGATCTGATCCTTGGGTTAAACTGCACTACTCAGGAAATATGTTGCCAGTTGACTGTAACGTGTCTGGTTACTAGGAGTGTGTACTTATGGATTGGCTGGCAGATGGTGCTCCGTTCAGGGCTAATGATTGTTAATAGTGTTAAGTGACTGTTTATAAGTGTTAATGAGCGTGCTGCGGTTGACCACTCTGTGACTTATAACCGTTAAATTGAAGCACTCTGTTTCTGTCAGGACCGTGTTACTGAACTGGGGCACTGGCTGGCACAGCTAGGAGGATGGAACAAAAACCAGAGAGAACAGTGGAAGAAAAAGAGAGGACAGTGGAAGGAAGAGAGAACAGTGGAAGGAAGAGAGAACAGTGGAAGAAAAAGAGAGAACAGTGGAAGGAAGAGAGAACAGTGGAAGAAAGACAGAACAGTGGAAGAAAAAGACAGAACAGTGGAAGGAAGAGAGAACAGTGGAAGGAAGAGAGAACAGTGCAAGGAAGAGAGAACAGTGGTCGAAAAAGGGAAAAGTGGATTGGAAAGAAAACAGTGGAGAAAAAAGAGATAACAGCTGATTAAAAAGTGAGAGAACAGTTGAAGGGGTTTAGTCGAAGGGGTTTAGCCGTGCTTCAGATGGGATTTGAACCATTAAGACCCAGTGTCCAGTTCTAGGGGCTTAGCCGTGCTTCAGATGGGATTTGTACCATTAAGACCCAGTGTCCAGTTCTAGGGGGTTAGCCGTGCTTCAGATGGGATTTGAACCATTAAGACCCAGTGTCCAGTTCTAGGGGCTTAGCCGTGCTTCAGATGAGATTTGAACCATTAAGACCCAGTGTCCAGTTCTAGGGGCTTAGCCGTGCTTCATATGGGATTTGAACCATTAAGACCCTGAAAGATTGGACCTGTTTTTTGTTTTTTTTGTCATCATTTGCATGTGGTCCTCGTTGTGGAATGTTAGTACAAGAGAGAAACAGGACAAAGAAGGAAAGATGGAGAACAGGGTGGGGGGTCAGTTTGGTTTGTGTCTGATCCATTGTCTACTGTTCTTACATGTAAGTAAATGCCATATAAAGCTGCTATCATGGTATCAACATTTTACTGGATATCCCAATAATCTTTATACAATACATTATAATCACTTTACCAACAAAAAATCATTGATAATTTCATCATAATAAAATATGGAGTTTTTTGGTATACAAATATTTTCAGCAGCATAATGTTTTAATTACCCAAACTCAGAAATGTAATCTGATTACTTTTCCATTAACAATGACTTTAGAAAAAGACTAAAATGAATATTATGAGTTGAACGATGCTATTGCAGGACAATGTGCCCTGAAGAATGATTGTCCACCTTTGTATAGAGTAGCAAAAAAAGGCTGTTTTTTAGTGTAAGATAAAGCCAACAAGATATTAAGCCAACAAGATATTACTTCTTGCCAGAAGTAAGCTTCTACTCTCATCAAGATATAAATGTCAGCACCTGGCACAATTCAAAGGTATTTTTGTGCATTATCTAGGAATTAATCTATTGGAATAATTCCGTAATGTTAGCTTATGAATTAATGTAATTTAATAATTGTTGACAATTTTAAATGTAACAACATTCCCATTTTTAAAACTGAATCGGGAGATGAGCATATCTGGAACATGCATGAGCATTTAGGACACACTTGGTACCTTTCTTGTCAGTAGTTGGAGAATATCATGGCCTACCTTTACTTGACTCCTTTTTTATAGGCATAGACTAATATGAATGTGTGAATGTATGTATGAGTGTATGTGTGTATACTGTTTTTTCAGGTCGCTACTCTGGATATCCAAATAGTATCTGATTTAATAGTAGTCTAGTTTTTCTTAAATATATCTGTAATGTGATTACAATAGTAACACTGGTAATGGATTACATTTACATTTTCTTATAACTCTTTACTTATTCCTCAGTCATGATCTTAGGTTAAGCAAAAGCCCTAAACTAGGGAATGAAGATGTGTATAACAACACTCTCTCTCTCGCTCTCACACACACACACACACACACACACACACACACACACACACACACACTAGAAACACACACACAGCCAAGCAATGAGATATGACCCAAACCAATCTGCTTACTATAAAACTTGTTGTTGTGGAGACCCTTCAAACCGCTGGTGCAATATTGTGACTGAAAGCAGGGGAACTGGATTGGATTAGTTTAGCAGACCTGGATTCTCCATCACCTAGCTCCTTACAGCGTATATTCTTTCTCTTCTTTCACCACAGTATGGCTCATAAAATCAGTGTGGATAATTAACATTTTATTTGCCAAAGTTGATAATTTACTGGCGGTCCAGATCCCAGCCAAGTACGCCATCATCTCAGGAGAGCAGTGTATTGGTTGACAGTGTAATTGATACATTGTACAAATGTAAGAGTATTATTGACAATGTAACAATTTTCATTTAGTCACCCACACTAAGCCAAACATCTATAGAGTTCTGTTTTTCATAATGAAAGAAGTATCAACCCTTCCATAACGTCAATTTATTATTCCACAAAGTATAAATATTTCTTGTTTATGCAGGATTACCTTCCCGATGTAGCAGTCTGGCTGAAATCAAGATACAGCTGTATATTGGGCAGTGATTTATATATTTTATTTAAGACATTTTCAAGTAGAGATCCAAAGACACTTGTCAGATTACCGATATGTTGCCAGACACAGGTCCATTGACTCTGGTTAAGCATGCCTTTGTGATGAAATATTGAACAGTAGAATTAACCAGAGAAATGTTAACTGGGCTGGGCTCCAGCTGGATTTACAAATGTTCCTGTTGACTGTGCTTATTTCAGAGTGGTAAGAAACAAGTGTACAGGATTGCTCGGGAAGTCCGTCAGATTTCTATCTGAATACCAGAAAAACCTACCTGAAACAAATTACATCAGTGTTACTTTGCTAACTTATCTTCTGGCCTTCCTGAACATGTCATGATGCATTCTAATGAAGTGAAGGATGAAGCTGACAGATATTGAATGGGTTTGTGACAAACACTTCGTATCTGCTGCTTCAGTTTTTGATAAGGTTCTGGAACAGACCTCTACTCTAAGCTCTGTTACAGCAAATGATAATATAGGGCCTCATGTGAACCTCTTCAACTTTTTAAGCATGTTGAGATCCATAAAACACTAAAGGCAATAGACACTAAATTGTCTGATGGAACAAACAACTTGGATCCTTACCTCTTAAAGTTAGTAGTTGGTGTCATTGCTGAACCTGTGGCTCACATTTTCAATTTGAGCCTCTTGGTCAATTTCCTTCCAATGTATCAGGGTGGAGATCCCTAAGATGCAAATAAGTACCATCCTATTTCCAAACCTGTATCCCGATCCTGGCCAACATATTGAATCTGGGTCAAGCTGGGTTTAGATCGGGGAAGAGCACTGCAGCATGGTGAATCACCATGAATTGTTGCAAGCTAGCCCTGAAAACAAAGTGTGTTTATGCTGACAGTCACAGTCGAGCTTCAGTAATCTTTAGAAAATCTTACATTGAATATACGCCCGCATACTAGTAAGACTAGCGCACATCAGACTGAGTAACCTGACAATTATACTATCAGTATCACATCTGATATTTTGATAGGAGCGATCCCCGGCGTCAGCTGACACGTCTTGCTTCCTTGTTATGGTTAAAAAGAGGCTTGTTCAGGACACGTCTTTCTGCACTTCATTATGGTGACTTGTTGTATATTCATGTAGCCTCAGGCGGAGTGGTTATTACAATGTTTACATGGTTTATTACAAATGCCAAGTCACTTAACCACCACCTGGACCTCGCTAAATATTCATACAAAGCTAAAAAAAACGCTTCTGGGTAGACTCCCTTTTTATCTCTGTAGTCTAATCTCCTTTACTAATAACAATTACCATACCTGGCCTGCAAGATGGTTGCTACTTAAAGTCCCTAGGACATTTACAGTATTAGGCAAGTCTGCCTTCTCCTACTGTCCACCAGGGTCATGGAACAGTCTGAAATCCGTGCTTCATCTGGCTGTGTTGGGGCCACTAAACGAATGTAAAACTCAGATGAAAGACTCTGTTCCGGAGGAGAGTGTATGTGCTTTCGTTAGGCTGCATCATGTTGTTGTGTTGTTTTGTTGCATGTTTTAACTCTGTTATGTATTGATTGCTGCTGCCTCCTTGGCCACGTCTCCCTTGTAAAAGAGACTGTCTCAGTGGGCTTTTCCTGGTTAAATCAAGGTAAATCCACAGACTTCACCAAACTTTCATTGGTGTCCTGACCCAGAGCTATTTGCTCATTGTTAATTATTCTTCTGTAACTTGCTCAATTATGGTGCTTTATCTTTTTGATTGGATTATGTTTGGTTAAATATTTCCCTCATCATTGACACAATGCTATTATGTCTGGAGAGGGTTACTGAGTGGCTGTCTACATTTTTGGATCTGCGAGGCCGTGACTAATGGTTGGTCCCTGATGCTATGGTTACAATAAGGTCACCGATACTTTGATTCAGTGATCTTTTGGCTTTACACGGGGCACTCATAATCATCTGAAAGGCCGATTCTAGCTCAGCTCTTCATCCTGACCTTGTGACCATCTGTACATATGCAGTCATCCTTTGTACTCTCAATCAAGTCACAGTCACAACAAAGAGTGTTGGCTAGAACTGGATTTGATACTGACAAACAAGGCTTCCTGCTGTCTCCTCCCTTATCTCTGGCATTAAATGGGACATTCAACTACAGATGCTTGTCTTTCCTGTGGAGTGGAATGTTATGGTGTTGACAGTGAGCAACTTAAGTGGAATGGAGGATAAGACATTAAGTTGACAGAACAGGAGTCCGTGTAGGGGTGAAGCAGATCATTGGGGTGAAGGATGAAAGGAGGGTTGGGTGGAGAGAGAGATGGATGAATCGAGGGAAAGATGGATTGAGCGGGACTGGGAAGGGGGTTCTCTGTACTCCAAACAGGCCAGATAAGATCAGAGTGGAGAGAAAGCAGCTGGAAGCCTCCCTGACTTAACCCCCTACTCTGCCTCTCACACATTCCACTATCCCCGTCTTTCTCTTACTCCCCCTTTACCCTCCACATGCTTCCCCTTCTTTTACTGCACTCCCTCCATCCCTCCATAGGCCCCATTCATGTCCTCGTGCCTCTCGTTCTCCTTCTACCCATGTCTCATCCTACCTTCCCACCCTCTTTTTTTGGACTTCATTTTGCCTTTTCTTCTTTTTTCCTGCTCTCTCTTCTTCTATCTAACTTCCTCACCCCCTCCTCATCCTCTCCTCCCCTGAATCCTCGGTCTTAGGGACCTCTCTAAGTGGGGTCAGACCCCTGGGTGTAATGCCATGTCTTTCCTATGTTCTTCCATTGCTCCTTGACCAGATTCATTAATACCTTTCTAACAGTCATATCCCCTTTCATGTTTTACCCCCAAGACACAGACCTGCCATCAAAGTAGACTTAACATTGCACTGCATGACCTGTGTGTGTGTGTGTGTGTGTGTGTGTGTGTGTGTGAGCAGCTGTGCATGTGTTTATTGAGATAAAGACACAGCAGAACTGCTCAGTCGCAGCAGCGCAGACTAGTTTTGTCTAACTGAAAACCTGTTATTAATATTTAGTTTAATTGCATTTGTGTAAAGTTAAAAGTGTTGCAGGTCCTTTGAGTCATTGCAGATATTTTGAACAGCTTTGAAATGAGACTGCCTGGGAGAATATCTGAAACCCAATCTGTCCGTGATGTCTTGGAATGATTGTCCTGTATATTTAGCAGCACTAGCATGGCCGGATGATCACACAAAGACAGCTGTTGTTGTCGGCCACATGCAGATCTATTTTGGCCACCAGTCCATTACGATATTTTAGGAAAGTCCTCATGTCTGACAGTTCAACAAACACTATTTGAATTTTGCACAAACATTCCAGAGAGTTATGATTTTTATACAGTAATGAATTGAATGGACAGTGATCACTGATTTAGCCTGTAACCATTAGACACATTTCCGGAAAGCAACACAGTTATAAACCTTTCCCCATAAACCACCCCACTTAGGGGTCTTAAATGCCAGATGCCAGCTAGCCCCAAACCAGACTGCTGCCACACAAGACCCCGCCCAGCCAGACTATCTACCCCCAATGTAAACTCTTCCCCTGGGGAATAGGGTCTCAATCAGCAGCCTGGTGCTTTGCTGTTCCGGAGAGTATGTAAGTTGTGGAGTGGTTGCGGAAGGGTTGTGATGTGTATTGGGGGTGAAGGTGTTCTGGGGGTTGAAGGGTATGTGAGTAGTGTTGGGTGATGTTGGGGTGGTGGTAGGCTGGGGTACAGCCAAACCTATCAGATGGCCTGATAATGGATGCCCTGCTAGATGACTGAAGCCCTGCCAACTGTCAATCCTCAGCTCTTTGACAAACCAGTGACTGAATGGATAACCCACACCCCCTTACCAACTCCTACCTCAGCCCAAGCTAAATACTTAACCCAAACCCAAGCACATAGCCTAAACCGCTAGCTATGCCCATGTCTAAACCCAGGTCCAAAACACAAGCCAAGACCTACAACCAAAATCAATCTGTAACTTGACCGAAACCTGAACTCTTACCCCAGCTCCAGACCCTGAAAAAGTTGTCTCCACAGGTCTTTGATGGGAAAGCAGCCCAGACTCTGCTGGGGTCCTGTTGCAGTTGGAGCTGCTTTTACTATCGCATGTCTGTTGGTTTCAGTGGGACTTCATCCTGAACACTAGTCGGATGGACAGACAGGCAGGCAGGCAGGCAGGCAGACAGACCAAACGACAGGGCGACCTACAAACAGAGAGGGAGGCCTTGAGGAAGATAAACAGAAAGACACAGACAGGCAAATAGATGAGCAGATAGAAAATGTCTGAAAAAAAGACAGACAGGCAGACTATCAGACAGGCAAAAAGACAGATAGTCTGACTGACAGACAGGCTGGTGTTTCAGGACAAACAAACATGGTTAGAGCAGACTACACACTGTAGTTCTATCCTTTTGAGGACCAGAAATTAAAAAAAAATAATAATAAAAACCATATTCCCTAACCTGACCCTAACCTTATGGTCAATAACCGCTCATGTATTTTTAGATTGACCGTAAACCTAACCATGTATTTTTAGATTGACCGTAAACCTAACCCGTAAGACAAAAATGTACTTTGTCCTCACAGGGACTGGCGAAATGTCCTAATAAGAGCATTTTTTCCCATGTTTTACTGTCCTCATGAGGACCTCTGGTCCTAATTCAATCTGTTATACCAAAACACAGAAGACATGCACGCATGCATAACGAAACAACCTTCTTCCTGTGCCTGCAGCTCTGTTATTGGATAAAGAAAACACAGGGTCGGAGGCCTACACACACTCCGAGCGTGCGCGCGCACACAGAAATAGACAGGACAAATAAAGAGATGGACAGGACGGAGAGAGAGACTAGAGAGGGGGCCAGGATACCACACTACACTAAATACTTCACCATTCAGATATATTGCACCATTCAGATATATTGCCATGTAAGACAAAACAAAACAAACTTCTGATTAACAGAGTGCTGCGCCCCCTGAATGCCCCATGCACTGATGAAAAGCCTCAGGTTTCCCACCAGTTATTCATGCTCAACCTTCTGTCTTACTGCTGACACAACCTCCAGCCTTCCCCCCATGTCCACACACCCTGTCCCCGTTGCCACAAATCACCACAAATCAGGCACACATCCTATGTGTCTGTTGAGCTGCACAATTAATCTTTAGATACTTTTGGAAGATTCTGACATGATGAAGAGCAAAATGATACCGGACATGAGGGCATGCACTCTAAATGGTAAACTATTAGCATGTGGAAAATGTGCCAGGGAAAGAGAGCCAAATCTTGGATTGCTGCCAAACCTTGTCCATAGAATGCTTACAATGCAAGGGGAAAGAAGGAGGGAAGGAGAGGGAGACTAAACTACTTGGAGAAAAGAGAGTGAGGAAAAAGGGAAGAGGGAGAGATAGAAGGTAATGAAAGCTATAGATTGAAAGCAAAAGAGAAAGCAAAAAAGAATGGATGAGGAGAGGTGATGGGGAGAAAAAGAGAGAGGAAAGAGAGAGGCCTTGAACTACAGCATACAGGAGATGAGATTTTAGAGACAGAATAAAACAACAGAATAAGGAAGAAAATAAAAAATTAAATGGGAACCAGACCATGGAGTGGACTTATTCCTTCTTCCCTCGGGCCACAGAAAGGGACCATTGTTTTCTGTCCTTTCTCTCCTCTCTTTCCTTTCCTCTCCAATTTCCTCCCTCTCACTAGTGTCCTCTGTTTTGGATAAAATGTTTGCGCATTTTATAAAATCAATATTGGGAGAGAAGTATGCCTCTTCTGTATACTAACCCTCAACAAACGCTCTGTATTGATCTGGGCTGGTACTGTGATTCTTGTGGGTTGTGATACTGTGATGTGGGTCCCCTGGTGTAGGTCACTTCAGTGCTGTGATGGTGACAGAGAAAGAGCAGCCAAGCTAGGGCTATGATGGTGACAGAGAGAGGACAGCCAGGCTATGCCTGTGATGATGACAGAGAGAGGGCAGCCACGCTATGCCTGTGATGGTGACAGAGGGGGGCAGCCAGACTAGGGCTGTGATGGTGACGGAGAGGGGGCAGCCAGGCTATGCCTGTGATGGTGACAGAGAGAGGGCAGCCAGGCTATGCCTGTGATGGTGACAGAGAGAGGGCAGCCAGGCTATGCCTGTTATGGTGACAGAGAGAGGGCAGCCAGGCTAGGGCTGTGATGGTGACAGAGAGAGGGCAGCCAGGCTAGGGCTGTGATGGTGACAGAGAGAGGGCAGCCAGGCTAGGGCTGTGATGGTGACAGAGAGAGGGCAGCCAGGCTAGGGCTGTGATGGTGACAGGGAGAGGGCAGCCAGGCTAGGGCTGTGATGGTGACAGAGAGAGGGCAGCCAGACTAGGGCTGTGATGGTGACAGAGAGAGGGCAGCCAGGCTGTGCCTGTGATGTTGACAGAGAGGGCAGCCAGGCTAGGGCTGTGATGGTGACAGAGAGAGGGCTGCCAGGCTAGGGCTGTGATGGTGGCATAGAGGACAGCCAGGCTATGCACAGTTCTGTTTTAAAATGCACCTTTCTCCTCTCCTCCACTGGCAGCTGCTGGCTGAATGGACTGCTGCTGCAGGGAGAAGTTCTTGCAGTTCTTTTAGTTTCACAACCCTAATCATTGGTTACATGGCTGTATGGTAAGTCCTAATCTAAGCCAGGCAGGAGGGCTCTTCAAGTCTTCTCATAATGTTACTACTCAGCCCACTTACAGGCCACAGACTGACCAGCCAGCTGTCATTACAGCCTCTGGTTGGGTGATTCATACTCGAGTGGCGTCCATGTGTTCAGAGTCTCTGCCATTGTCTGGTTGCCTGTCTGTATGCCTTTCTCTACTGCTGATTGGGGTGTAGTAGTGACTTAAGTAGTTCCATTTGATCATGGTGTTTGGCTCACACCTGCAGGCTGATCTGAGACCTGTTCTTATTGTTATTTCTGAGACCACTTCTCTCCTCACAACTGTCCCTGTGTTCAGTGGCATAGGTTTCATTATACATGAGTGGGACACCCCCCCCCCACCTCACTTTGTAAATGGCATTTTTGAGTGGGAAATTTTTTTAAGGGGGACATTAGAATATATAGTAAGCTAACTCTAACTAGCTTAATAGTTGATCTTTTGAAAAGTTAGCTAACGTTTATAATAATACCTTTATTTGTATAGCGCTTTTCTAGTACAATTACACAAAGTGCTTTAAAAAACAAATAGAAATACATTAAAATAATAATAAAAAAATATATAAACATATATATATATATATATATATATATATATATATATATATATATATTTTAAATAAAGTGAAAAGAATTAACAAAATATAAAATCACAATGATAAAATAGAGCTCCGGAAAAAAGTAAGAGACCGCTGCACCTTTTTCTTTCCTTTCCAAAAAAGTTGAAAAGGAAAGTTTTGAGTGAGGAACAGAAGCGTTCAATTTGCAGTGGTCTCTTAATTTTAACCCTTCTGTTCCTCACTCAAAATCTTCCTTTTCAACTTTTTTGGAAAGGAAAGAAAAAGGTGCAGTGGTCTCTTAATTTTTTCCGGAGCTGTATTTGTAAAAGCCATCTTATAAAATGAGTTTTTAGGTAAGATTTAAAATGACTGACATAACATGCACTGACATAGCATCTCTGACATTCTGTGGTTCCAGAGTCTAGGGGCCCAATTAACGTTACATGTAACTACATAGGTAGCTGCATTTGACATTTCAACCTAATGTGTTCTCTTTTAGATCAAACACTGCCATCAGGTTATGCAGGCTTTAAATTTAGATCAAGCTGTTCATGTCGTATTCTGTACTGCATTTTAGCAGGATCAGACAGCCAGGGTGAAAAGGTATACCGTAGAGCTGAGGTGAAATGTTGCTGCATAGCAATAGTCTATGTGGAGCAAGACTACGACTTAGTAGTCTAACTGGATAACTTTAACACAATTGTTTATGTTATAATGTGTAGCCCATGTCTGGAATGTTCATATTTAGTAGCAGAACCAGAAGGATGTTTAGTTGACCAGTGTAGTCATGCCAAAGAGTTGATGTGGAGCTTGGGAAGTGAGGTTGTTAGATCAGCCACACACACTGAAATACAGAGGTCTGTGTAGTAGCTCTTCACTAAGAGCACACATCACAAACAATCTCTGAACTAAGTAATGTTTTGTAGTATTTAGCAGTATTTTACATGTTTGTTCTAGCAGAATCAAAGAGATGTTGTGTCCTCCAGTGCACATACACCATATGGCCAAAAGTATGTGGACACCCAACCATCACACCAATATGAGCTTTGCCAAAATATTTGTCCCCCTCACATTTGAAATCAAACCTACATCCCTGCCTGTGTTCACACTCTGAGCGCCGAGAAATGTCTGCTTAATGGCTAAAGTGCAATGTCTTTCTCTCATGCCCCTCTCCTGTCGCTTTCTTTCTCCCTATAACCTAACTCTCCCTTTTCCCCCTCTCTCTCATTGTCTTTGTCTCTGTACCTCTCTCTACCTCTATCTCTCATTTTGTTTCTTCCTCCCTCGAGGTTGCAGTGCTGGTGAACAGATGTTTAGGCCATCTTGAGAAATTTTTTTGTGATGGAGGGAATAAAAAGAGGAATAATGAAACTTTACAACATGATCCTCTCCACTCCATTAACCATGAACTGACCCACTCTTTCTCTCTTTCTCCTATTTCTTTTGTTTTCTCGCACTCTTCATCTCCACACTCATCTAATCATGTTCAAAGATAATTCAACCTGCAAACACAACCTTGCTTTGTCTTTATCTCTTTCTTCTTCTGTGCTGTAGTCTTTCCCTTCATCCATCCATCCATCCAACCAGGACATGATCTTCAGTCTCCTTCAGTGACCTTCCCCTCTTATATGACCATGCTTTTTGTCCTGATAACTACCCCTGTTCATGTCTGGTGTCTAATGTCTGTCTGCTAATCCCTCTGCTCAGTTCTTGCCTCTTCCATGAAGCCCACTGTGTCACCAGAGACACCATGTTAGCCTATTAGCAAACAAAGTAGAACTCTGTGAATTCCTTTCATTGTTTTTACTGGAGCCACTTGCTGTTGAGGATCAGGGTTTATATTTAGTCTCAGGCCAGCTTCCTTCTCACGTTTCTGTTGTAAGATTCATGGCACAAGTGTGGGCCTGTTACAGACAGGAGGATGTGTGTGTGTGTGACACACACATAGTCCGGCCTAGTCTGCTGCAGACCAGTGAATAGATGGAGAGGGGGATTGTCACCTCTGTGAGTAGACTGATAGAGGGATGTAGAGATTAACAGATGAACAGGAGGAGGTGTGATGGAGAGGTAAACAGATGAACCGGAGGAGGTGTGATTGAGAGATTAAGAAATTAACAGGTGGAGCTGTGATGGCAAAATAATGAGAAGAAAAGGAGGAGGTGTGATTGAGGGATGAAAAGATGAACAGGTAGAGGTTTGACTGAGGGATTAAGAGATGAATAGGAACAGGTTTGATTGAAGTATGATGAGATGAATAGGAGGTGTGATTGAAGGATGAAGAGATGAATATGAAGAGGTGTGATTGAAGAGATTAATTGGATTAGGTATGATGAAAGAAATAGGATGAGGTGTGCCCAGGCACCTCTGAGAAGTGTAAGGGGTAGATCCTATTCGCTGGTGGGAAATGTGGTTTCTGATGAAAAGGTAAGGACGGAAAAGAGGGAAGTGTCTGCCACATTTTGGGGGCTTCCAGGTGACATCACCAAGAGCAGCATACATAGTAAAACAGAAGTGAACCCAAAACAGAGCCTTGAGGAACACAAAAGTGTACCTTTGATTTATGATGGGACATACTCTCCACACAAACAAACTGATTTCTTTCTGATAGATAGATAGATTTAAACCTGACATGAACGTAGGCCCATATGGGTTTCCAATCTCTCTAAAGGAATGTAGTGATCAATGGTGTCGAAGGCAGCACTGAGGTCAAGAAGCACGAGGACAGACGCAGAGCCTTGGTCTGACCCCATTAAAAGGTCATTCACCACCTTCAAAAGTGTGGTCTCAATACTATAATCTGGTCTAAAGCCAGACTGAAGCATTTTGTAATGATTATTATTAGTTTTATTTTTCTTCAGGAAGTCAGTGAGTTGCTCAGAAACAGCTTTTTTTAATGAGAGGAATGGGAGATTTGGAATTTGTTTTTGAATGATCATGATCTTTCATACCTGACCTAAAAGTAACGAAGGAAGTTCATAAAATCATCACTGCCTCAGTGAAAGTCAACCTCACTTGTGGAATTCTGCTTTTAGTTAGGTTTGTAATCACATTAAAAATACACTTTTTGAATTGTTTTTCTCCTCAATCAGGTTGGAAAAGCAGGCTGGTCGAGCAGAAGTGGGTGCTTGTTGATATTGTACTGTCTTTCTAGGCTAGTCTAAATACTAATAATGGGTCAGTATGGACTGGCTGGAATGTCCTGGCGGGTTCTTTCTGTGATATGATGCTGAAGGCTGGTATCATATTCCATCAACAGCCATTAGCCAGGCCTTGTGTGTGTGTTTGTGTGTGTCTGTGATTGTGTGTGTGTGTGTAACGACAGTCCCCTCAATGCCTTCCTGGCATGTACCAGCTGGAAATTATTGTGTAGCCAGCCCCTTCACCCTCTTTCACCCCTCACACATATGATGTCAAAGGGTGAGAGGGGGAAGGACAGTGTCACCTTGAGAGACTGACAGACATTTGACAACATGCCTCTAAGGTGAATGTCAGAAGAGTTCGCCCGTAGCACTCTTCACACATACAATTACACCACACACACATTTGTTTTTCTATCCTTGTGGGGAACTGAAGCTCAGAAATCGATGTTCCCTATCCCAAAGGCTAATCCTAACCTTAACCCATATCTTAACCTAAATGACCAAACCTTTATGCATAAACTTCACCTAACCTTTACACTTAACAGTAAACCTATCCTGAAATGCCTAAGCCGAAGTAACCCTGGTTCTAACATTTATACCCAATGGTACATTTTCTGTAAACCTAACCCCAAAATTAGAAATCAGATGTTTTCTAGTGGTGACCTGCTTAAAGATTTGCCAGGTTTTACTATCATTCCGGGTCCCCATGTGTACACAGTTCTGGATCACACACTCAAAATCGCAAAATCAAACCATGCACACAAGTTTGCGCCATCTATTTCTGTCTGGTCAGGCATTTCAGTAGCATTTAACTGGCCACATTACACCAGGAAGAGTCCTTGGAGAATTGTGCAGCATTATAAAGCTATTACCTTACAGCCCTCCCAATGTCACTTTGTCGTTGTTGTGCATCTGTACTTTGATCTATGGTTCTGCTGACTACACAGTTGATAATGTATGAAAGCCTTACAAGCCATCGCTGTGTGTGGCTCTGCACAACCAGGTAGTCTCTCTCACTCTCCCATCACACCTTCGAAATGGTCTCTGCCTCCTCAAGGAGGCTTGCCTTGTCACTGTCTCCTCGGTGCTTTCTCACAGAGGTTTCAGCAAGCCGGGTTGTTCTCAGTGTATTGTTAAATTTGCCTTTAGAAACCGAATATAAAATGAGGTGAGGAGGTGGTGAGAGGTGGCCAGTAGGGTAAATAGAGAGGACAGTAAACGTGTCAGTTAGTTGTAGACGAGGATTCAACATGCCTTTTTTTATGACATCTGCAAACACCAAATGGTTGCGGCTAGGGCTGACAGCGAACGTACCTTTCAGAGTTTACATTCATGGTTCTAATGTCCCTACATTTTTCCATCCTAACAGTTATGTCAGCTGTTTTCATTGGTATAGCAGAGAAAATAAAATCCTTGCCTTACCAGCATCCTTGTCTCTAGTTTCCTTCCAAACACACAAGCGCAATAAAGTTCTTTGTCATCACTTCTCAAAATGTAAAAAATCCACTTGAAAGCCTCAAGTATTCTACCCACAGTTAAACAGAACAGACTTCCTGTATTGGGAAACTATCCCAGTTGCTTGTTTTGAAGCTGCCCTGCGTGGATTGCATTTGTGTTCAGTGATTCAGAAGACTTAGGGGATATAGGTTTTCATAGCTGTGTATTCTCCAGACTGATGTTCTCATGTTAACACAGCTGATGAACCACACATGGACATGATGCAAGAGGTTTAGTTGGAATAGAATCTCATACCTCTCATAACTTTGTGACACATTTTTAGAACACATTTTTACTCGGACCTCAAATTGAACTTTATTTTAAAAGATTCTGGCGACCGCAGGGATACGGTACAGTGCCAGGGATCACATCAGAGATAATGTGTGTGCAGGTGTGTGCGACATACAGTCCCTGAGACGCATATCTGACAGATTCGACCAGTTCCACCCCCCCCCTTACCCTCCCCCCATTACCTTTAAACGGGTGTTTGTATAGTCCGCCTCACACACACAACTTTCTCTTTAAATTTTTCCCTGTTATTTTGAGCTGCAGCCAAGCCTGAAGCATCTGTTTGGATGTTCACTGTTGCATACACAGACACACTACCTTTTATCTTCACCGCATCGTCCATGTTGTTCTTGATTCTCTGTGTGCACGCATGTTCTAGTCTTCGGGACAACGGAAAATTGAATTCTCTGTCAGTATTTACTTCTTTTCCAACCTGCCTTAATTTCCCTGATTTTATGAATAATATGAGTATTCGCTGTGTCAAAGCGGTTGCCAGGTTTGCGTGGTGTACTGTCGGTGCCGTTGCCAGATGTTTGAGTGTAAACACTGCTTCACCACACAAATGTGAATCAAAGGGGATCTCCTCAGAGTTACAGAGTAAAGATGTGCTTCACTTTGTTTTAATGACTGAGTAATTCATACACAGATTGTAAAATTGTTTGGCACAGGTGATGTTCCCACGCCTTCGGCCAGAGAGTAAAGAACATTGTCAATATTTATGTTCTAGTAAAATGTGTCTATGTGTTCTCTCCATTTGTTGATTTCTAGTAAATTACATGACTTCCCATTATGAAACGTACAGGCTTGGAATGGGATCTACATTACATTTACCAGCAGTTTCTTTACACCATTCTTTCGCATGGTACATTTTCATTTCTTAACCCTACAAATGTCAACGTTTGCTTTGCTATTTTGGATTTGACCCATCGCAATAACACACAAAGTATGTTTAGGACTGTGGAAGACCAAGATTGTGTCGTCCACTGTGGATCTGGCCAAGCCATTCTGCTGCTTATCACACTGCTCACTCAACCAGGACAAATGTATTTGAGCGTGACAAGATAGTCCAATCCTGTCTCACTCACCCATCCGCCTTGTGTGACACTGAGCCAATAGCACCACATCTGTAGGCCCTGCTGGTATTGCTGGTATGCCTCAACCAGATTCCAACTCCTGCGAAACCAATGTCTTTTTTTTTACATTCAATGTCACACATTAAATGTACTAGCCAGTGTTTTGGTCTGTAGATGCTCTCTAGATGTTCTGAAGATGTTCTCTGAACGTTTTCTCTCTCAGTCTGGTCTGTTCAGTGGAATGTCTTCAGAACATCTAGAGAGCATCTACAGACCAAAACACTGGCTAGTACATTTAATGTGTGACATTGAATGTACTAGCCAGTGTTTTGGTCTGTAGATGCTCTCTAGATGTTCTGAAGATGTTCTCTGAACGTTTTCTCTCTCAGTCTTGTCTGTTCAGTGGAATGTCTTTGAAGGCAATATTAGGGTTGGAGTGACCTGTCTTAAATGGCTTGTCCCTGCCCTTGTGTGCCCTTTTACCTCTCTATCCCTGTGCCCCCATCATTCTGTTGTCCACCCATGACCTCTTCCCCCACCTTCCCCAGGTGCCATTCAGCCCTCATTCCCAGAGTCTTTCTCTATGATTATCCTACCTCATCCCTAGCCTGGACCCTTGTGCCCTCTGCCTGTCACTCTTCTCCAGCCTTACGTTCCGATAGCGGGGGAGGTTTTAAGGTGATCTGCTCTCTGCTCCCGTCGATAAGAGCATGAAGTCTGCAGTCTGGCCTATGATTGACGGCCCTCATGGGGCCCAGATGTATCCCTGTGAGTGATTGACATGGGCAGATGACAGCAGCCTTTGGTTCCCACCTGGTCCTCCACCCCTCAACCCCTCCACCCGGCCCCCTGACACAGCGCTTGGTGCCGGGGAGAGGAATGTTCCCTCCTCCACCCCTGCCTTTCCTTCTGCCGCTGTCCTACCCTCCCGCTTCTTCTCTGTTCTTCTGTCCTCTTGGAGGGGTTCGGGGCTAGAAGTCCTCAGTGTAATGACACACTAACACAACTTGCGTTAATGTGTACTGATGGACTCTGCGTCACATGAACACACACATGGACACATGGTAGTTCCCTGTGGCCCTGCCTCCCCACCCCTCCCTCAACCCTGGGCCAGATGATGCTGTTCAGAAGACGATGAGAAAT